>PVIA01011101.1:0-47051 GCA_004024845.1 Tonatia bakeri
TTTCTTTTCTTTTCTTTTCTTTTTCATTTTATGTCAGAGCCTAAGATTTTACATTTTGCAGACAGTGTATTACTCTAGCTACTGACACTCCTGTATCCTTACACTGTGGGGAACATGAGCAGTTGCAGAGTAAATTCCCCGTTCTCTGTAGTGTGAACAAGAAAAACTAAAAGCTAATAGATATCGGTGACTGGACAATGGATGTGTTAAGATCACTGGGGGTAGGAGTATTGTATTTAAAAAATCTGTTAGCTTGCCAATACCAATCAAAACTTGAAATGGACAAATTTTTTTGGTCAGCATTTCTGCTTCTAAAAAGTTACTATGATAAGGGAATGAAAAAAATATATAAAGGTAGAAATACAGGTATAAATATTCATCCACTCCAAAAGAATATTCATGCCTCTGTGGTGAGTGACATACAAAGATGGAAATAAATTGAGTATCTGTTGAAAGGGAATTAGCTAAGTAATTTTAGTGGGATAGGATTCATGTCTGAATGACCTCACAGTTAGGTTACTGGATTTCTGTGTTGGTAGACCTAATTGTCTTGAAAAGAAGATGGTTACCGACATCCTGATATATGGTCATATTGAATAATGTTTATTTTAAGACCCTGTAAGACTTGACCATTTTTGTAAAAATTTTGTTTTAGCCCTGACCAGTGTGGCTCAGTTGGTTGGGCATCATCCTGCAAAGTGAGAGGTCACTGGTTTGATTCCCAGTCAGGGCACATACCTGGGTTGTGGATTTGGTCCCCAGTCAGGGCACATACGATAGGCAGCTGATTAATGTTTCTCTCTTACATCGATGTTTCTCTCCCTCTCTTTCTCCCTCCCTTTCCCTCTCTCTAAAAATAAATAAATAAAATCATTTTTGTTTTATTTATAAATATAATGGTTATATGTATTTACTAAAATTATTGTTTCATTGCTCTTTGTTATTTTCTGAATCTCTGTGCTTCCATCTAGTATCATTTTTCTTTTGTCTGAAGAACTATGATAGTATTTTTTTAATTTTTTAAAAAGATTTTATTTATTTATTTTTATACAGAGAGGAAGAGAGGGAGAAAGAGAGGGAGAGAAGCATCCACGTGTGGTTGCCTCTTACTCACCCCCTCTTGGGACCTGGCCTGCAACCCAGGCATGTGCCCTGATTGGGAATCCAACCGGCAACCTTTTGGTTCACGGGCTGGCACTCAATCCACTGACCCACCCCAGCCAGGGACCTTTAGTATTTTCTTTAGTGCAGGTCTAATGGAGATAAATTCTCTTGGTTTATGTTTGTCTAAAAATGTCTTTGTTTCATCTTAATTTTTTGAAGCCTGTTTTTTCTAGATATAGAATTCTAGATTGCCAGTTATTTTCTTTCCATACTTTTGTTTTCTTTTCTGTCAGTCAGGGGCAGACCTTTTTTTTTTTTTTCCTTTTCTGGGGCAGATCACCTTAATCTGATTAGGTACAGAGATTCTATGCAGTCAGATTTTAATTCTTGTTAGGGCTAGTGTATTTCTAGATCACCTTTACTCTCAGAAGTAAGCTCTTCTGTCCCAACCAAAACCTTGGATGTTCACTCCATCTCCTTATTTTTGTCCCTTAAGCTCCATGAGTTGCAAAAAGAGCTGATCAGCTACTCAGTCATGCCTTTTGCTTTAGATTTTGGCAATGGTCTTAAGAGGAAAAGCAGCTCCAATTGCTAGCCTTACCTTCTTAGCTGCCTTTTTTCTTTCAGATCTTGGCCTCAAAATTCTTTGTCCCTTGATAGCTCTCTAATGCCTTCAAACATATTAAAAAAAATATTTTCAGCCTTTCTAGTTACTCTCAACAGGAAGGTTATTCTGAAACATTCAGTCGGCCATTGCTACAAGGAGAAAATAAGAACACTAGCTTCGAAAGAAGATGGATCTGTCTCTGTAGCCTCACTTTGCTCTTAAATTGTTTTAGAAAAGAGATTTCCTGAGTGGTTAATTGGGCTAGGATGGTGGTAGTGGCAGAGATAAAGAAAGATGAGAGAAACTTTCAGTATATTTAGGAAGTGGAATTGACATGGGAAGTGACAGAAGGGTTCGAGGCTGATGACCGGAATTCGGGCCTCGGTAGCTGGGTGGGCACTGGCACCAGTCACTGGGTAAGTAGTAGTAGGAGGGTGACACCCAAGTGTAATGTTACCACGGTATCAGAATGACGTGTGTTCACACCAACTTAGTTCTTCAGAACTCTAGAAAGGGGGAGTATATCAGGCATATAACTCTGATATGAAATGGGCCTGAAAAGAAGCTTTTACTAGAGGAAATCTTACCTGGCTCCAAAGACCTGGAGAACAGTCAATATGACACTTCCAAACAATACGGTGTTAGTTTCCTGGGGTTATTATAACAAATTACCACAAACTGTGTGACTTAAAATAATAGATGTTTATTTTATTATAGTTGAAGAAGCTAAATGTATGAAATCAAGGTATCAGCAGGGCCATGCACCCTTTCGATGCCCTAAGGAAGAATCCTTCCTTGCTTCTTCTTAGCATCTTACGGCTATCACTTACCCTTGGTGTTCCTTGCTTTGCACTATAGTCTTTGCTTTCATGCTCATGTGGCCTGCTGCTTCTATAGTGATGTGGCCCTTTTTTTCAAAAAAGAAATTAATTTATTGAATGCCTACTGCATACATTTTGTCTTTATGAGCTCTCCCTCCAACTTGGAGGGTAGTAGTATTATTCCACATACCCATTAGAATGTTCTGGACTGTAAGTTTTGGACCAATCTCAAAGTGGCTCAGGCAGTTGAAGATGTGGCTCCCTTCACAACTAGAAGCCAAGAGCGTGGGGTGGTTGATCCAGTGGCTCAACAGGCTCATCAAGGACCCAAGATCCTTCTGATTCTCAGCTGATGGCCTTCTTAAATGGATACTAGTCCACTAGTCAAGTGGATTCAGGACCCACTTGAATCCACTCCAATTCAGATCTCACGTAACTCATTACATCTGCAAAGACCTCCTTTTCAACTAAGATCATACCACAGGGATTAGATTCAGCATACTGTACATTTGGGAGAGTATAATTTAACCCACTAGTTTCTAATTTACTTCTGCCTGAAGTTTAGTGCTCCTTGCAAAAACCAAGTCAACATGTAGTGTATTTGTTGAGCCTTTGCTCTGACACTGGCAGGGTGCTGTACTTCATTCCCTGCCCACTGTTGTGTGGGGAATAAAAAGTGGTATAGCACATGATCCCTGTCCGAGACAACTTTACAGTCTAGTTGGGGAGACCAAGAATGGTGCAAGATTGAGCAAGAAAAGAAGCGTTTGTTAGCTACCAGCTGTATACCAGATACTGTGCTGGGTGCTGTACATACACTGAATCATTTAATCATCAGCATGGCTTGTTAGGTTGCTGGTGGTCACTCTATGTAACACATAAGGAAACTGAGGACCAGAAGAAGTAAATAACTGGTATTGGGGTTTGAATATGGTTTCCTTTATGTTAAAGTTTGTGGGTTTTTTTTTTAAAGAACTGAATTATGTAAAAAAAAGACAAGCACTCTCAAGGCTGTTTGTAATTAATGATAAGAGAGTTGGTGTGGACATGGTGGGCTTATAGAGGAGGAAGACATTTGAAGATAAATGAACTGTATCTTTAAGAGAGGGCAAGATTTGGCTCAGTAGGAAAGAGCTTAGAAATAATTTTAGGTGATGGCAGTTGTATGGCCAAAGGTGTGATGATAGACAGTATAAGATGTTTAGGAAACACATCTATTACTAAATTTAGGAGTTGTACCTGATATAATAAAAGCCTCATTCTTCATATGGAAATCCTGAAGGAAGAAAACAAAAATTTTTTGTTAATGAAACTCACATGGTAAGATATTGGTAAAGCTGGGCTTTCTGCCGACTGATTTTCATTCTTCCTTTTCTTTTAAAAATAATTGTTTTCTATTTTAAAAGTAATAATTCAATTCTAAAGAATCACAGTATGAACTACAGAAAAAATGTCATGTATTCCTATCACAAAATATGACTACAGTTAACATTTTGGTCTGTGTCCTCCCAGTCTTTTAATTCTCATCAGTGATATACTGTGTATGTAAAAATATATAATATATAACATGCTATCCTAGTGGGTAACTATAGTGTATGTGCTTTATGTATGTAATTTATGTTTCCCTGTCATATCCTAAGCATTCATCTAAGCCATACTATATCATCATAATCATTGTTTCAAAGGTTATGTAATATACTAAGTGGATAACATACCATAATTTAATTATTCAGGCTCTTATTTCTTATTAATAGCAGAAGTTAGAATTCCTAGGTCAAAAGGCATGAACTGTGTCACAACCCCTGACATACATTGTGTTCTAGAAGGTCAATATTTTTTTCTGCATAGATAGGCTGAGCTTCCCTGGGTGATTGTTAAAACGCAGTGTCATGAAACTACAGGATGAGAGTAAAGAGTTTTCTAATAATTAGGCCCAGTGTGCTCCTTACTACCTACCTCTAAACCAGATCCCCATCCTAGTGTCTGGCTAGCCTTGCAGTATCACCTTTATCTTAAGAGTCTCAATGCTGGTGTGTTCAAGAATTTTCAACTTGGAATGTTTCTAAGCCATTGGCTAGTTTGCTCTCTATTTGTTTTTCTCAAGCAACTAACTAAATCAGAGTAACATTTCAACCTTTTTCCACTCCCCATGGCACTTTTCCTGCCCTCAACTACTTCTCCCTGCAGTTTAACCATGGGGTTGCTCCTTATATTTTAAAGCTGAATACAAAAGCACAGTTCTGAGAAGCAGCCAAGTTCTGTAGCCAAGTTTGAGGAATAAAACTTTAAAACAGCTCTTCTGTCACACACTTGAGATGGGAGGCAGGCTTTGCTATAAATAAGTCACATTCCATTTCTATCTCATCCTTTGCAGTCCTCTTGGGTAATGCTTTTTGTATACGACTCTAGCATTCTCTAGCTGCCCACTCACCCCTTTCAGTCTTCCATTTTATATCTCATTTTATTTAAATGGTCAGTAGCTCTGGAATTTAGGGATCCTGCAAGAGAGAGGAGTAGACCTTTCCTTTCATTCTGCAGAGTTAGGTGTCATCAGATAGAGTGGCTGACTTGTTAGAAACTACACTTTCTCTGAACATTTTTACTAGCTGCCTGTATTAGTTTCCTGTGGCTGCTGTAACAAATTACCACAAAATTAGTGACTTAATACAAAAAAAACCCCTCTCTTACAGTTCTGGAGGTCAGAAGTCTAAAATGATTTCCCAAGGCTGCCGTCCTTCTGGAGGCTCTAGGGGAGAATCCATTTCCTACCTTTCTGCAGCTTCTAGGAGCTTCCCACATTCCTTGAGACATGACCTTGCATCACTCCTGCTTCTGCTTCGGTCGTCACATCTCCTTCTCTGACTTTTCCCTCCTGTTTCCCTTTCACTGGACTTCGTGGTTACATGGAAACTGCCCAGAAAATCCCGCATGATGTCCCTCCCTCACAATACTCAATTTAATGACCCTTGCACAGTCCGTTTTGCTGCAGAAGGCAGCATATTCATAGGTTTGGGGAATTAGGATATGGGCATCTTTTGGGGGTGGTGTTCTGTCTTTATTCTGTCTATTACAATGTTTATCTTAGAAAAGGTAAGGGAAAGTAATTTTGGAATTTTACCTTTTTTTTCATAGCTATGAAGAAAATGTGCTGAAAGATTGGTTTTCCTTTCAGTGTTTGGGATGTAGAAGTGTGGCAACCCTAAATTAAGTGTGGGACACCCGTTCGGATCGGCTGAGGTCCATACGAGGGCAGAAGAAAGGAGCCTGTCAGTGACCAGGAAGTGAGGAATGGGGGGCTGGATGTCTACATTAAAAACCTTCCTTCCCTGCTTTCTGCATGCCCATATTAGGCTCTGCTCGGAGCACGAACAGGGCCTTGTCACTGAGGGGAAATGACCAAGCAGGTGCATTCAAAATAAGTGAAGGAAAATCTCTTTTATTGGAGCCCCATATAGTGTGACTTCCTTATAGGACTGTACTATCCCTAGTTACATTATATTTTAGAATATACAACAATTATGGTATTGAGCAATATAATTAACAAATGCATTCCTCATAGCAGGCCAGCCAGTACAGTAGAAGACTAGGGCCGTACTTTTTTTAAAGTAATTAAAAGAGAGTGCTGGCCAACACACCTCCCTGTGCCAGAGGGGAATGTGAGTCTGCTGCTGACTCTCTGGGGGCCTTCCTACTGGTTTTCATGTGCTGGTGACACATGTGGCTGCTAACAGGTGCACAAGTGATAGTGTTGGCAGGAAAGCTGCCAAGGAAGAGCAGGACCCTGGGTGCTAAAATGACTCAAGGCAGATGAGCCCTTCCAAGGAGTGAGTCAAGGAAACAGATGAAAAAGGCTACCTGTCAGTGAGGGGATAGAGTGAGCTTTTTCTTCGTGAGAGGAATTACAAATATTAACTTCACTGCCTTCCCAGGAAGGAGAGATCAGTAATATTAAAAGCAATCCGCTGTCTTCTGTGGCTGATACATTACATGTTTAGGGCTGTGGTTGGCAAACTACTTACCCGTGGGCTTACTCTGCCCCCATGCCAGGTTTTGGATTGCACACAAGTTATGAACAGTTTTTACATTTTGAAATGGTTGGGGAAAAAAATCAAAAGAGAAGCAATATTCTATAACACTTGAAAAGTGTGCAAAATTCAAATTTCAGAGTTCATACGTCCAGTTTTATGGAAACACAGCCATGCCGGTTGCCAGTTGTCTGTGGCTACCACGGAGGAGTTGAGAGACTGTCATGGAGATAGACCATATAACCAGCAAAGCCTCAAGTATTAATTAATTGGCCCTGTATAGAGACATTTGCAGGCTTTGCTCTTGGGAATTTGGAAGATACTAAAAAAGCATCTGCGAACATACTTGTTGGGACAATATTTCCATAGGAACCAAGACCAGTGATCCTTCGTAGTGCTGACTCATTTCCAGGAACCGATGGAGGGTCTAATGGGAGAATGGGTATACAAGATAACTCAGAAGCTTGGGTTCATTCGCATGCTCTAAATATACAAGTCCTGCCTTTACCGCCTGAACAGGATGTTTCCTTTACTGAAGGGTCACAGAGTTTATTCCAGTACATTACTGAAGATATTTTGGGATTTGGCTGTTTGTTTTTTAAATTAAAAAAGAGCATATTGAGCTGCTGGAAGTGTTGAGCTATGTTCTGAAATATCCTGGTAGGATAAGTGCCAGCTACCTACATTTCAGATGCAGTGTACAAACGGCTCTTGTTTGTCCAGGGCCACTTCAGCCAGGCGTCGGGCCAGTGCTCTGACACATGATTGTGCATGCTGACAGCACCCTGGCAAGATCAGTGTCATTGTCCCCACTCTGCCTATGAGGAAAGGGGCTGACAGTGGGGAAGCCTGGGGTTCCACTGTATGCGTGCAGTCACTTCTTCACAGACCACACCCTCCTGGAAGGAACAGGCCAGCCACCTGGAGAGCTGCTTAATCTTGGTCTTTTTTCTAGGCTAGAAGGGCTCTCAGAACCTGATAAGGAAAGTGCTCTGATTACTGATTCAGATTTCTCGGTGATATTAATTTCCATCACTTTGGGTTGTTTCTATATCTTTGTTGTTTTGAATAATGCTGCAAGAAACATGAGAGTGAAAATATCTCTTTGAAGTACTGATTTTGCTTCCTTTGGATATATACCCAGAAGTGGGATTGCTGGATTTTATTGTAGTTTTCTATTTTAATTTTTTGAGGAATTTCCATTGTACTTTCCATAATGTTTATACCAATTTACCCCTCCACCAAGAGATACAGGATTCCCTTTTCTCTAGATCCTCACCAACACTTGTTATTTCTCATCGTTTTGGTAATAGCCTGTCAAACAGGTGTGAAGTGATGTCCCATAGTGGGTTTGATTTGTATTCACCGTAAGGAAGATATGTAAACAAGCTGTGCTGTCAGTGCATGAATGAGTAAAGGAAATCGGTATGTATATGCACTGCAACATTATTCACCCAAAACAGAAGAACTGCCACTTGCAATGACATGGATGAAACTGGAGGACATTATGCTACATGCAATAAGCCTGACAGAGAAAGACAGATACTGTATGACTTCACTTGTATGTGGAATCTAAAAAAGACATAAATTTGAACCCACAGAACCGGAGAGTAGAGTAGTGCTTGCCAGGGGCAGGGAGTGGGGGAAAAGGGGAGGTATCTATCAGAGGGCCCACCCTTCCAGTTCTAAGTTGAGTAAGTTCTGAGGATCTAATGTATAACAAGGTGGTCACGGCTAATAATACTGCATTGTATGCTCAGAAGTTGCTCAGAGAGCAGATCCTAAGTATTCTTATCACACACACATGTAACTGCATGAGGTGATGCAAGTGTTAACTTTATTGTCACAAATATTTCACAGTGTATATGGGCATGAAATCATTACATTGTGCTCTTTAAATGTATACAATTTTATTTGTAGAGTGCACTTTTTAATAAATTCAGAAAAAAATAGAAACTTCCATTTTGTAGTTCCTTCTAGCACTTCATAACTTTCATATTATGTTCATGAAAGTCCTGAGATATTATTTATCTCTACTTTGCACATAAAGAAACTGAGACTCAGAACGGTTAAGACTTGTCTAGGGTCATCCAGCCTTGAGTGGCAGAGCCAGGCCTTCTGACCTGGGGTCTGGTGGCCTGTACACTACTTCCTATCACATCAGGAACCTTCAGCCATTGGGCCACATCACTCAGATTGATCTTAGCAGAGGACCATGCTAGCCAGGGGAGTCCTATCTGCGGCCCTGGGCCACATACATCCCAGGATGGCTATGAATGTGGCCCAGCACAAAATTGTAAATTTACTTAAAACATTACGAGATGTTTTTGTGATTTCATGTCACAAACTATTTTGTGATTTTGTGTCACACCTGAGCCAAAGTGTGGCTCAAGACAACTCCTCTTCTTCCCGTGTGGCCCAGAGATGCCACAAGGTTGGACAACCCTGGTAGGCAGTTGGAACTTAGGTGAATCCTAATGGTGGTCACCAACTGACCTCCAAAGGTCAATTTCGCATCCTGGGTGTTTGGGGCCATTACTCTAAAGTTATGACTATGCCACATACAGGGTCCTATTGCTTCCCTTTTTCTTCCTCACCACCATATCTGTTGCTTGTGTTTCAGCCCCAAACAAAACAAAACACAACCAAAAGAATAGATTCCCCTTCATGTTCATCTTACCACGTGGCTCCAAATGAGGAAGGGCATAACGCACACATCCTGTTGCAAAAAAGGCTGAAAAATTGTACGGAAAAGCATTGTCAAAGATGGCTTGTATTTTTTGGGACACAAAAAAATATATCATTAATTACAACTGCTGTTTACAGCTGCACAACTTATTAAAACAGCTCCTCTTAGGCAAATTTTAAATACTGGAGGAGATCATTCTTGAGCACCTTTAACAAGCACTGTGCACTGGTTCCACCCTGATTTCCACACATTCCTTCTCATCACTGGAGCAGCCTCCTCCACCTGCCCTATGAATCCCCAACTCCTTCTTCTTAGGCATGCTATCCACGGGCAAGCTTCTGCTATCTGTGCACTGATTTGGGGATTTTCCAAATCACTACCCTCTCTCCAAACTCTAAATGCCTACATCCAGCTGCCAAAGGCACATCTCTGAATCTTCCTTATTTACTGCAAACTCAACTGTTGGAACATAACTCCTTGTTTGCCCTCCTGAAACTGTTTTCTCTTTGGGATCCAGTGGTTAGTATAACATAACTCACCCAGTTAGCATCTGAATAAAAACCAAAACTTGATTCCCCTTAACAAGAATTATCACTCACCCCTCCATGCCATGTAAATGTTTTTATTTTTGTGCATGTTACATTTTGTGTCTGTTTCCCTGTGGTATTGTAAATGTTTGGCATCAAGTGAGCAAGAAATTCATGTTTGGTTGCTGGAACTGTTGGTTAAGCATTCCTGAAACATACCCTGTTCTCTTTCCCAGATGAGATTTGGTGCCACATGACTTCTTACCCTGGGTAGATTGTGTAACTCATCTTTGGTGCACAGATTGGTAGTGTCTCTCTAAGCTTTGCAAACATATTTATCTTGAGAATGATTAAGCCTGGCTGCTGTCCAAATCATGAAACAATTCTGCTATCACATTCTTCTCCTTGCTTCTTTCTCTGTCCTGCCCCCATTTTTCACATTCCTATCTGTAGGAGAGAATGAGAAGAAGCAAAGGCAAGAATACGAACCCATATTTCACCAATTAAACTATCTTCCTATTTTGTTTTACTGTTAAGTGAGTTACTTATCTTCTTTCTATGTCACAATTAAAGACATTTCTTTTCTTCTTAGTTTCTTTAGTTTTTATTACAGAAACGATTCATGTTTACTATAAAAAATGAAACTATGGATAAACCAAAGAAGGAAATAAATATATAATGCCCTCACATACACTCAGAGAGTTATAATTAACTATTAAAGTCCCTACTTCCATATATTTTTCTATATACTTATTTTAACACAAATAGAGACTTAAATATACTTACTGTTGGGAAACTTCTTTTCATTAATAGATTGAGAAGATTTTCCCATGATAGTAAATACTCCTTTAGGTCAGGGTTTGGCTATTTTTGTCTGTAAAGGGCCAGATAGTGAATAATTTAGGCTTTGTGGGACATACTGTTTCTGTTTGAACTACTTAATTCCACTGTTGTAGTGAAATGGCAGCCCCAAACTGTATGTCAATGAATGAGCATGACTAGGTTTCAATTAAACTTTATTTACAAAAAAAACAGGCAGTGGGAAAATTTGGCTCATGGGCTGGGCTATAGTTTGCCTATCCTTGCTCTTGAACACCATTTTAAATAGCTAAACAAGATTCTACTTTATCAGTACATCACGATTTACTTAACCAATCAGATAATAGCTAATGTTATCTGAGGCCTTAGGCTGAGATTGGCACATTGCTGGGTTTGTTCTATTTCCTTTTCCTGCCCACAACCCTGTGAAGTGTAATTGCCATCCTTTCTAACTGACAGAAGAAGACACTCAAGAACAGGTAGGTAATTTGCTTGTGGTTAGACGGCTAGTAAACAGAGAAGACAAACTTTGAATGTTTTATTTTTTTTAGGGGCCAAGATCTTAACAACTTATTGCAATTTTATGTACATTGGTAGTTATTTCCTTAGGATGAATCCCTGGAACTAGAATAACTATGCACTTGAAGCCTTCAGTCTGTGTAGCTGTGTTGATATGTATGGCCGTTGTATTTCTGAGGCGGTATGTAACGGGGCTGTGTTCCTGACGCCGTTACATTTATCAGGAACTCTTTTAAACCTTTGTGATAGATAATACCTCTTTGTTGTAAATTACATTAAAAATTATAGATGCAGATGAACACTTACCTCATATTTATTTCTCATCTATGTTTCTTCTTAGGTGCATTTCTCATTCATGCCCTTTCCCCGTTGTTCTAAAAGAGCATCTGTCTTTTCTATTGATTTGTTGGAGCTTTTTATAAAAGAAAGTCCTTTGTGGTTTAAGTTGTAGTTACATCGCTTGTTAAGAAAATGGCCCATTTACTTTCAAGAGATATTGTCATAAAATGGGAGAGAATTAAACAGAGAACTATCCAGTTTTAACATAATAGCACTAGAAGACTTCTGGGATTAAACAAACAAACCAGCAAAGCCCCCTCTAAGGGAAGAGAGAACTTATTTCTGTTGGGGAGCTTGTCCTTTTAGTTTCCATCTCTTAAGTCGCTAGGATTTGTGCTCTTTAATTGGAACTGCTGCTTTGCTGTGGCCATGGCAACACATCTTAGCTGCCATGAACAGCACACACCTTGACAAAATATTTTTTTAGCGAGTGACTTTTAGATGGAATTTATTATCCAGTGTATTCTTGGAGAGTCTAGAGGAATTAATGGGTGGTAGACCCATAATTATATAATAATAACAGTAATAAAAATAGTGAAATTAACAGTTACTATCTACTCCTCACTTACTGTATTCCAGCTACAATGTTAAATACTTTATATTATTTCCTTTGATCTTCACAGTAATCCTAGGTCATGGATATTCTTATTATCCTTATTTTATATGTGAAGAAAATGAGACACCACAAAGTTAAGTGGCTTTTCCTGGGCTGTACAGATGGTAAGTAGCAGAGGTTGCCACTGGCCCTGATGTCCTGCTGTCTGAGTCTTACAGTAGGACATCAGGCTTGCTACAGAATGATTTGGGGGGATGTGCTTACTTCAACAATGGTAGCATGCATGTGGCAAATATCTCGATTGTCAAAGCTCTAGTCGGCAGACTAGACTAAGACAAGAATCAATGGATGTAGTGAGTCTGGCCCAGAATTTTATAACTGGTGTTCTTAAAAAGATCAGAGTTATCATACTTTATTGGATTTAAAGAGCCCAAAGGGTAGCTGCCCCAATATATTCTCTTGGACTTTTCCTAAGGGCCACCGAATTGGAGGAGGGTGTCTGATGAGGAAAAGGCAGAATTATAAGGCTTCCAAGGCAGTAGGACAGAAGAACCACCTTTTTTTCTTTCAACATTATTGAGGTGTAATTGACAAAATTGTATATTGTAATATTTAATATACTATATTAGATATTATATATGATATACAACACAGTTATTTGTTATAATGTACACATTGTGAAATGGTTATTATACTCAAGTTAACTGAAATCCATTACCTCACACAGTTAACCTTTCTTTTGGTGATGAGAATACTTAGGATCTACTCTTAGCAAATTTCAAGTATGCAATACAGTATTATTAACTATAGTCACTACCCTGTACATTAGATCCTCAGAACTTATTCACCATATAACTGAAAGTTTGTACCCCTTGACAAACACCCTCCTATATCCCACACCCCTCAGCCCCTGGGAACTACCATTGTACTCACTGGTTTTATCATGAATTCAGCCTTTATTTCTTTAAAGATTCCCCATATGAGCCAGATCATACAGTATTTGTCTTTCTCTGTCTGGCTTATTTTACTTAGCATAATGTCTTCCAGATTCATTTATGTTATTGCAAATAGCAGGACTTCCTTCTATTTTTATGGCTGAAAAATTCTGTTTTATATGTATACTACATTTTCTTTGTCCATTCATCTGCTGATGGACAATTAGGTTGTTTTCATATCTTGGCTCTTGTGAATAATGCTACAATAAACATGGAATACAGGTATCTCTTTAACATACTGATTTCATTTCCTTTGAATGTATACCAGGATTGGGATTGCTGGATCATATATAGTTCTATTTTTAATTTTTTGAGGAAGCTCCATACTGTTTTTCATAATGGCTGCAACAATTTCCATTCCCACAACAGTGTACAAGAGTTCCCTTTTCTACACATCCTCACCAATACTTGTTATAACTTGTCCTTCTGATAACAAACAACCCAGCAAGTGTGAGGCGATACCTCATTATAGTTTTGATTTGCATTTCCCTCATGATAAGTGATGTTGAGCATCTCTTCATGTACCTACTGGCCATTTGTAAGTCTTCTTTGGAAAAATGTCTGTTCAGGTCCTTTGCTCATTTTGAATCAGATGGTGATGATGACTTTTGCTATTGAGTTGTATGACTTCCTTATATTTTTAGATACTGTTTATCCCTTATCAGATATATGTTTGCAAATATTTTTCTAACTGTGGACCACATTTTCATTTTGTTGATTGTTTCCCTTGCTACCCAGAAGCTTTTTATTATGATGTAATTCCACTTGTTTATTTTTGCTTTTGTTGACTTTGCTTTTGGTGTAGTATCCAAAAAATTATTGCCCAGACAATGTCGAAGAGATTTTTCCCTGTGTCTTCTTCTAGTAGTTCCACAGTTTCAGGTTTTACATTTAAGTTTTTAATCCATTTTGAGTTAATATCTGTTGTGAGTGGTGTAAGGGAGGGATCCAGTTTTACTCTTTGGATGTGGATGTCCAGTTTTTTCTAGTACCATTTATTAAAGACACTACACTTTTCCCCCCCTTAGTTCATATCATGGATCATACATATAAGTTCTTTGGCTTTCACATTTCCTATACTGTTCTTAACCTCCCCCTGTCTGTTTTGTACCTACCATTTATGCTTCTTATTCCCTGTACCTTTTCCCCCATTCTCACTCTCCCACTCCCTGCCAATAACCCTCCATGTGATCTCCATTTCTGTGATTCTGTTCCTGTTCTAGTTGTTTGCTCACTTTGTTGTTTTTTTTTTTTCAGGTTCAGTTGTTGATCGTTGTGAGTTTGCTGTCATTTTACTGTTTATAGTTTTGATCTTCTTCTTTTTCTTAGATAAATCCCTTTAACATTTTATATAATAAGGGCTTGGTAATAATGAACTCCTTTAACTTGACCTTATCTGGGAAGAACTTCATCTGCCCTTCCATTCTAAATGAAAGCTTTGCTGAATAGAGTCATCTTGGATGTAGGTCTTTGCCTTTCATGACTTGGAATACTCCTTTCCAGCCCCTTCTTGCCTGTAAGGTTTCTTTTGGGAAATCAGCTGATAGTCTTATGGGAATTCCTTTGTAGGAAACTATCTCCTTTTGTCTTGTTGTCTTTAAGATTCTCTTCTTATCTTTAATCTTGGCTAATATAATTATGATGTGCCTTGGTGAGTGTTTCCTTGGGTCCAACTTCTTGGGGACCCTCTGAGCTTCCTGGACTTCCTGAAAGTCTCTTTCCTTTGTCAGATTAGGGAAGTTCTCCTTCATTATTTTTTCAAATAAGTTTTCAATTTCTTGCTCCTTTTCTTCTCTTTTTGAAGATTTTTTTAAATTTCCCTTTTGATTTCTTCCTTGACCCATTGGATATTTAGTAGTGTGTTGTTTAATTTCCACATATTTATGAATTCTCCAGCTTTCCTATTGTTATTGATTTTTAGTTTCATACCACTGTGATTGGAATAGATACTTGATATGAATGTAATCTTCTTAAATTTGTTAAGACTTGTATGTAGCCTAACACATGATCTATTCTGGAGAATATTCTGTATATACCTGAGAAAACTGTATTCTTCTCCAGTTGGGTAGAATTTTCTGTATAGGTCTGTTAGTTCTATTTGATTTAACATGTAATTTAATTCAGACAGAAAATCAATAAGGAAACATTGGACATCCAATTTCTTTCCTACAAATTAACTGATCTACTAACTAATCCCAAACTGTAATTTTAGTCTCCTAAAATTATATGAAGTATTCTAAAATTACATGACATTCCCAGTTCTTTGGGCAAACAGACTTAATCCAACAAGCTTTTGCTTCTCTTTCTCCTTTGTTCAACCTGTTCTGTATACTTGGATTATCTTTCAGTTTCTCTGCCCCAACCCTAAGTCTCCATCTGTCAGAATTCTGAGCCTCCTTCAACACTGGGATCAAATACAGTTGACCCTTGAACAACTCAGGGGTCAGAGTGCCAACCTCTCACATAGTCAAAAAAATCCACATATAACTATAATCAATTTGCTGTATATGTGGATCCCCAACCACTGAGTTGACTCTTGGATGACATGGGTTTGAACTGCATGTAGTCAATTGAAAAATTTGCATGTAAGTGGATCTGTGCAGTTTGAACCCTCATTGTTCTGGGATCAACTGTACTACGTAAGGATCAATGCCTGCTTTTTACACTCAAAAGTGACTTATCGCCTTCTATTTGATTGTTATGGTATTCACGTTACTTTCAAGTTAATTATAACCTACTGACTTGTAGGATAGTTTTTATGCATGTCTTCTCCCTCCAGCTCCATTGAAAGACGCACAGGAATTTAAGATCCAGCTCATATTTGTATTCCCTACTAGCATGTTTCCTTGAACATAGTAGTTTATGATAAATGATGACATGCCTTAATCCTGTTCTTAGGGATCCTGACTCTGGAAGAAGGGAAGCCTCCATTTAGAACTTTGTTAAAGATTGAACTGTGCCCCCCACCCCCACCCCGCCCATCCTCCATAGTCACATGTTGAAGTCCTAACCCCCTTTACCTCAGATTCTGACCCTATTTGGAAAGAATCATTGCAGATATAATGAGTTAAGATGATGTCATACTGGAGTAAGGTGGACCCCTAATCTAGTATGACCAGTGTCCTTATGGAAAGGGGAATTTGGACACAGACACACACAGGGAGAATGCCATGTGAAGACTGGAGTTGTGCAGCCATAAGCCAAGGAACTACCAGAAGCTGGGAGAATAGCCTGAAAGAGATTCTGCCCCAGAGCCTTCAGAGGAAACTCAGCCCTGCTGACACCTTGACCTCAGACTTCGGGTCTCCAGACTCTGAGACAATCAAGTTCTGTTGTTTAAGCCCCCAGTTTGTGGTACTTTGTTACGGGAGCCCCAGAAAAGTAATACCAGCGTGGTTTTCCCACCATCCTCACAATAAAAAAGAGGGGGTGTTTTAGATTATCATTTTCTAGGTGGACCTGAGGGTTGCAGTGGTGTGGTCTGGTAACAAAGTCACCAGAGCCTTCTCTGTTTCCTGCAACCCTGGTTATCAGCTCCTGCCCCAGAGTTCTCACAGCCTTCCTGGCATCTTTAACGCCAGCAACTCAGCATACAATCTTTTATCTCCAAAATTTCCTCCTCCTTCATAAGCCCATCTCTGTTAGTATCCTCAGTTCCTCTAGCTAAAACCTGTGATTCCTCTTTTTTCCATCCCCAGTTAAAAAAAAAATCTGGACATCCGCTGTCATTTGAAAAATAGGAAGATCTGGCAACATCAGACCTTCATTACTACATGGCGGTAATTGACTAGACCAGTGACTTTTAACTGGTGCACCACAAGAATTTTTAAACCATGCAATAGCTGACTATCTAGTTAGGGACACTGACCTCCTTTCTTTTTGGATTGGCAAAAAATATATTTTTTGGTGTGCTGCAGAATTTTGGTAATTACTTCATGTGTGCCATGAAATGACAAAGGTTGAAAAATCTCTGGATCTCTGGACTAGACTGATGAGCTGCCCCTTAACACAGAGGTCGTGTTCTCAGTCTGTCTATAGCTCAGATCCCCTCTTGCTGGCACCAGACACTGGGACACTGGCAGGGTAGAAGTGAGAACACTGCCCCGTCCTCCCAGAGGTGTAAGTGCAGAGCTGCCAGCCCTGGGTTCTGAGTCCTACTGCAGGTTGGCATCTGGCTGTGGTGTTAGCTGGGGTAGGGGGCAGCCATGGGGGCTCCTTAATCTCACTGGGCCTCAGCTTGCTAACCTGTGAATGAGATAATAATGGTGCTCCCCTCATGGGGGCCCTGACAGAATTAAATGATGCACATGAATAGTGCTCCATAAATGTTTACTTGTATTGTTGTGTACTCAAGAAAATCTCTTCAGCATTTATCCAAACTGCCTTACTGTTTTTTTATAAAAGATGTATTTACTCCTTAGTTTTTCTTTGCTTTGGCCCACCCCCCACTAATTCCACACACACTCAGAAATATGGCGGTAGTTTATAGACACACACACACACACACTCACTCATGGCTGGCCTAGCAGGGAACTTAGAGGAAAGCTCCTGGGATCTAGCTTGGCTGAGCTCTTGGGCCTCTCCTGGATGCCAAGTCCCTAGTGCTTACCTGCCTTCTGTGTTTTTTAGGTTCCAGTGACCAAGGGTACAGCTTGGTGACTGGCCTCTGGAGGCCTCTGGAGTTGCCAGGGGGTACCTCTAATTAGGTATACTGTTGGGCACACAGGTATTTATCCTGGAGGCAAGAAGGGCTGCTGGGAATAGCTGCTTAACATGAAAGCTGCAGAGTCCAGTGTTAGTCAGAAGCAGGTTACCTATGATTTGAAGCATCCACAGAACTCAGACAAGGAAACGGTGAGCACTTGCTCCTTCCCCACAATTGTTTCCCCCTACAGGGCCACTTCCAAGCCAGGCTGACTCACTCAGCTGGTGTTTACTGACTGAATTTTCCTAATCAATAGGGATTGACTAAGCAATTCCTGAGTTCCAGGTACAGTATCAGGTATCACTAATAAATGAAATGATGGATAAGATATAGTCCTACTTGTAAGGAGTCTATAGTCTGGTCATTGGGAGAGATGGTTGAGCCAATAGTGTTGGTGGGGTTGGGGAATCACAGGTGTGGGTTATGGAATCCCAGAGTTAGGGATCTTGACTCAGTCTTGGGTTGAAACTGGGAGCACCTGGGGGATCATCATACTTGTCATCATTGATCTAATGCCCCTATAAAATTGAGCTTTGTCAGGAAGAGTTCTGACTGTCTGTTTCTAGTGCTAGCCCAGTTGGCACATAGTAGAGGCTCAAGAAACATTTGATGAATAAGGGAATTAAATGACATCTAAGCTGAGAACTGAAGGATGAGGGATTAGCCAGGAGAAAAGTATGTGGGTGGGGGCGATAAAAGTGGGTAGAAGTAGGAAATAAGATGGGGAGGAAGTGGCATGAGCTCCTTGGGGGTGACTAAGATTGTAGTTCTGGGAACCAGAAGATCATGTGGTTGGAATGAAATAGAGTCGTTTTGGGGAGGCATGGGGAGGGTGACTGTGAGAAGAAAATGTGGAGTTATTAAAGGCTTTAAACAAAGGAAAGACATTAAATTTGATATGCAAGTTTTAAGGTCCAGAAAATGGATTGGAGAGGACATAATGGAAGCAGAGAGGCCAATTTGATGGCTTCTGCAGCGATCTTGATTAGGGAGGGGGTGGCTAGACAAATTGCTGTAACTGAGATGGGAGTGTGGATAGATTCCAAAGTGACTAGGGGTATAGAATTGTCAGGACCTGGTGATTGTCTATGGAGAAGGAAGGACAGATGTCTGCATGATTCCCGCACCTTTGGAGGGTGCTAGAATCAATTGCACTTACATGATAAATAACAGGAAGAGGAGTGGTGGGAAGATAAAATCACATGTGGACTCACTGGGTTTGAGTTGCCTGTGGGAAGTCCAGTGAGCACTTGGAAACATCAATCTTAACCTCAGGAGAATGATGTGGGTTGAGATACAGGTCTAGATGCTCTTAGTACTTAAGATCAAGGTTTTATAACCTAGAGGACCATAGGTAACAATTCAGAAGCACCATGAACCTTAGAAATTATATTGAAATTTTATTGCATGTGCATTTATTCTGGCAAGTTAGCTTTGTATTAACTTCTACAAATGTCCACGTCCCCAAATAAGTTGATATTTGATCAGTGTGGTTATGGAAGCTGGAAGAAGAGATGAGATTTCTCACGTAGAATGAGAAGGGAAGAGAGCGGACTGTGCTGTGGGGAAAGTTGTTGTTTCAGGGTGTGGAGGCACTGTTCTAAGTCAAGGGTGGGGGAGGGTCAGAGTGTGGGGATAAGATGAAGATTCAGAGAAAACGTCGTCTGAACTGCTTATACAGCACTTTCACGCATTGTCATTTCATGTCTCAGTAACTCAACTAGATATTTATCATTTTGCTGTGTGTCAGGTAGTGTTCAGTACAAGATACAGAAACTTAGCTACAAATTTTAAACAAGAAGGGATTTAATACAGAGAATTGGGTGCTTACAAAACCACTAGAAGGGTGAGCCTTAGGAAAAGATTTCCAGAAAAATAGAGAACCAAGTTCAGAGTGTGCCCCTGACACTGGGATCAGAAAACCACGGTGGTTCTACCACCACTGCACTGCTTCTTGACCCTTGGAAAGCTGGAGAGGGTGCAGGGACACAGCCATAGTTTAAAGGTCTCCTGTTTCCATGACCTTTCTGGACAGCAGTGAACAGTCTTCCCCTATCTTACTTCTACATTTTAGAACTCTTTGCATGAGTGTATTTAATTAGTGGAACCCAATTAACCCCTGCATCCCTAGATTCATGGAAGTTTGGAAGATATTGATAACTATACCCCCTCTCCACCTTATATATAGTGATTTTCAGAAAAAGAAGGGGATAGATAGTAAATATTTTAGTCTTAGTGGACCATGTGGTCTCTATTGTAGCTACTCAGCTTTACCATTATAGTGCAAAAGCAGACATAGACAGTACAGAAATGAATGGGCATGGTTGTGTTGCAATAAAACTTTATTTATAAAAATGGGTAAAGGGCTGGATTTAGCCCATGGGTCATAGTTTGCCCACCCCTCTGTAAGCAAGTAAATTCGCAGTGATTACTATAGGTTTTTGTTCCAGATGAAGAAACTAAAATCAGAGAGATTCAGGGTCATTTAGCTAACTACAATAGAAAACATATTCTGGTTATTTTGGTTTCAAAGTTTATGCTCTTTTTAACAAACCATGATTCTGAGCCCCTCCCTTTGGGGAGACTTGTGATGTAATAGGAAATTAAATGTGTGCTTCCTGGTTATAGGCGAGTGAGGAGCTCTAGGAATGGGGCAAAATGTGTTTGTGTACAAGGCATTTTGGGCAGGAGAAATCAGGACATGTTTCATTGTGGAAGTAGTTTGAGTTAGGCGTTGAAGAAAGCTATAACTTTAACAAGTGGAGATGTCGGGATAGGGGTCGGGGGACATAGGGCTCAAAAGAGCATTTCAGATAGAGCTGGAAAGTTTAGGAAAACAGGTAGGAACCCAAACTCCTCTGAACATTGTGGCCTAGGGTGTTAGCAGTGATAAAGTTGGACTAGGGAGAGCTTTAGGTGTTCGGATGAAGAATCTGGGCTTGAAAAGCAGGAGCACTGGCATTTTTTAACAGAGCTGGGACACACACGTTACTTCAGGAAGAATCATCTGGTATTGTGATACAGAATTTTATGAGAGTCAGAAGATACTGCTAACGAGAGTCCATGTCAGAATTTATTGCGATATCTTTGCATGAGGCTGCAAAAGAAGCAGTGGTCATGAAGGACATCTGAGCCATTCGTGGGACTTGGAAACTTATGCATGTAGGTGAAGTAGAAGGATTGCTCTGAAAGTGAGAAATGGGAAGAATAACAAAACTTGGAAAGCTAGGAGCAGGAGCTTGTTTTCGTATGAAAACTGGTAGGTTTAGTCTTGGATATAAGGTAGTGAGGGGACAAATGGAAATATGGGCCAGGCAATTGGAAATGTGGTCTTGATCTTGAAGGGGGAGGTGGTTGGGAGTTGTCATATACAGCTGGACATAGAGCTGCAGAAGAGCTCAGGTATCCCAGGGAGTGAGGGTAGTGGAGGATGCCCAAAGCACAGGTCAGGGGGCTTAGGCAACCAAAAACCAGGAGGGCATCAGGAAGAGGAAAATGGAGTATGGGGTAGAACCAGGTGGGGTAGGCAGAATGCTGGGATGGGTGTTGTACCAGAGGAGCCAGGGGAGGAGCTGTTTCCAGAAAAAAGAGTGGCCAGTATGTTGCATGCCACAGGGAGGTCAGGAAATATTCATGGAAGACGCCTGGACGTGGATCACAAGACCATGGTGGGTGACTGCTGAGAGGACTGTTTAGTGTATGGTGAGTAAATGGAGGCAGGGGCTGTAGTGTAGACTGTTCCCTCAAGGAGTTTGATACTGAAGAGAGGAGAGAAGGTGGTAGGTTGAAATTTTTGTTTGTTTTAATGTTGATTAATTCTGTCCTCTCTGGCCCCTCCCCCACAAGCAGTGCTGCAGCACAGCAAGGAGGGGTGCCCTGCCTGGGTGAATACCTAAGGCCCCCCCACTTACAGGTGTGCTGAGACAAGGAAATTGGGCCCAAATGAAAGAACAGAGCAAAACTTCAGACAGAAAATGAAGAGATGATGAGATAGCCAACCTATTTGATGGAGAATTTAAAGCCCTGGTAATCAAAATGTTCACAGAACTGATTGAGCTAGGTCAAAAAATGAAA
Organism: Tonatia bakeri; assembly: GCA_004024845.1. NCBI lineage: Eukaryota > Metazoa > Chordata > Mammalia > Chiroptera > Phyllostomidae > Tonatia > Tonatia bakeri. Next base: position 21,781 of record PVIA01011101.1, read on the forward strand.
AAACAAATGAAAGGTACCCAAAATGAAATAAAACAAAATATTCAGGGAACCAGCAGTGACAGGAAGGAAGCCAGCACTCAAAGCAACAACTTGCAACAAAAGGAAGAAATAAACATCCAACCAGAACAGAATGAAGAAACAAGAATCAGAAAAGTGAAGAGACTTCACTTTTCCTCTGGGATAACCTGAAATGTTCCAATATCTGAATAGGGGTGCCAGAAGGAGAAGAACAACAGCAAGAAATTGAAAACTTATTTGAACAAATAATGAAAGAAAACTTCCCCAATCTGGCGAAGGAAATAGACTTCTAGGAAGTCTGGGAAGCTCAGAGAATCCCAAAGAAGTTGTACCCAAAGAGAAACACACCAAGGCACATCATCATTGAGCTACCCAAGATTAAAGATAAGGAGAGAATCTTAAAAGCAGCAAGAGAAAAGGACATAGTTACCTACAAAGGAGTTCCCATAAGGCTATCAGCTGATTTCTCAAGAGAAACCTTATAAGTAAGAAAGGGCTGTAAAGAAGTATTTAGAGTCATGAAAGGCAAGGACCTACGTGCACGATTTCTCCATACAGCAAAGCTTTCATTTAGAATGGAAGGGCAGATGAAGTTCTTCCCAGGTAAGGTCAAGTTAAAGGAGTTCATCATCACCAAGCCCTTATTATATGAAATGTTAAAGGAACTTATCTAAGAAAATCAAAACTATGAACAGTAAAATGACAACAAACTCACAACTATCAACAAATGAGCCTAAAAGAAAAGAAAAACAATGAAAACAAAAACTAAGCAAACAACTAGAACAGGAACAAAATCAGAGAAATGGAGATCACATGGAGGGATTTCAGTGGGGAGGGGGAAGGGAGGAATGGGGGAAAGGTACAGGGAAGAAGAAGCATAATTGGTATGCATAAAATAGATGGGGAGAGATAAAAATGGTATAAGAAACAGAGGGCTCAAAGAATTTATATGTACAACCCATGGACATGAACTAAGCGGGGTGTGGAGGGGGAATGCTGGAGGGTTGGGGGAGCAGGGTAGAGGGGGAATAAAAGGGGAAAATTGGGAAAATTGTAATAGGGGGCATAATCAATAAAAATACTTTTAAAATAAAATAAAGTAATAAAATAATAAAATAAAATAGAATAAAAATTCATCCAGAGATTATTTTTTTTAATTATTTTAAGATTAAAAACCTTCTGTCCAGCTCTGGCTGGTATGGCTCAGTGGATTGAGTACCATACTGAGAACCAAAGTGTCACCTGTTTGATTCCCAGTCAGGGCACATGCCTGGGTTGCGGGCCAGGTCCCCAGTTGGGGGCATGTGAGAGGCAGCCATACATTGATGTTTCTCTGCCTCTCTTTCTCCCTCCCTTCCCCCCTCTCTAAAAATAAATAAATAAAATGTTAAAAAAAAAACCTTCTGTCCTGATTTCTGACCATTACTAGGTCCTTATAAAAAAATAATAAAGTTGATTAATTCTTTTTAAAATTCTCACCAGAGGATATATTTATAGATTCCAGAGAGAGAAACACTGATGTGAGAATTGCCTCCTGGATGCACCCCAATGGGGCCAAACTCAAAACCCAGGCATGGGCCCTGACTGGGAATTGAACCTGCAGCCTTTCAGTTTATAGGATGATGCTCCAACCAACTGAGCCAGACCAGTCACGGCAAAGTTGATTAATTCTTCAGGGCCTGAATACCACACATGACTTAACTTTTCAGACTATATCCTGATTTCTCCTTTGTCCCCGTCAGGCCTTCCTAAAGAAAAAGTGGTCGAAAGACGAACACCATCTAGTTCTGCCTGGATCTCAGGATCCACGTTTCGGTCAGTTGTTTGTGTCTGACTTGACTGCTTTTTGGCTCTGCTGGGGGCCTCTCCTGGCAACCCGGAGGCAACAGGCAAATGTGTGCAGTCGTCAGGCAACCGCCTCTAGTGGTTGCGGCTCTGCTAAATTTGGAGCACGCAGGAGTCCCAATCTAAGTCTTCACTCCGTGGGGAAAAAAGTAAGTCCCCGACTTCGAAATGTCAGAGGTTATACATTTGTAAAATCTAAAATCAGCGGGTTGATGATGATTGTCTCCCTTCACAGGATTTCTCTAAAATTCACCAGAGAATAGCCGTGCAGTGCTGTGAAAATTTAGTTCTCTCCAGGATCTTTTCTAGGAAAAAAAAAATAGGTGTGCCCAAGCCCCCAAAGGAACTGAGTATATTCTATATATCAGCGCTTTCTATGGTCATAAGCAACAGTAACACACAGCAACAGAAACAGCAAACCAAACGAACTTGGGAATGATTTTTATCAGTCTCAATTAAAGACACATTCTAACTCTTATTTCCTTTTATACCCTGGTCTGTGGATTCCACACGAAAATCAGTTTGATCTCAAATGGGCTGTGAAGCGGATGGCAGAAGAGGTAACTCGGATGAGTATTTTTTCCTCAGCGGAGTTCATTTGCTCACTCTCATATTTAAACAGCTGTGTGGCACTAAAATGGCCCTGAACTGTGTTTCTCCGGAGCTGTTCAGGGACTAGAAGTACATAGCACGCTTTCACATTTGTACAGAACCTTGGTTTTTGAAGTGTTTAGACATCCATCGTCCTCATTGGACCTCACAACAATTCTGTGAGACAGGCAGCACACGTGTCACCGGTAAGCCCATACTGCAGACAAAGGAACTGAGATTCCGAGTGGTTCATCGACTGGCCCAGGGTCATCCAGGTTGTGAGCAGCAGATTTAAGGCAGAAGTTCAAGTTTCCTAGCTCCAAATTCAGTGGGGTTTTTTTTTCATTATGCTTTGGGTGGCATTTTTGACATGTGTGTTTTCTTTCATCGTTAAGCCTTTCAGTGTGTAACAGCAAACTGGTTTCTGGTCGTACACTGATTGTGGAGGGCCAAGAGCAGAAACCACAGACTTTAAATGACAGCTACCTGTATTGAAGGTCTGGCCTTAATTGATCAGAGGTCTCTTGTTAAGGAAAGGTGTGCATTGATATAAGAGGCTTGTCAGTCTTTCAAAAAATGGAAACTTCCGGGCTCCTTGGGGGGTGGGTGGCTAATGATGATAATTACGGCAGAGTTTGCAAATGTGAAGTACTTTACAAGGCCTGGAGGAGAGGCGGTGGACTGTGTGTTTCCTGGGGAGATAGATTTTTGCATCTGTTATTTTCTGGACACTGCTGTCTTTGGCCCACTGCTGTCATTATAAATAAGTCTGTTTTGCTTCTCTTTTAGGAATGGTCTGTTGTCTGGCCTTGTGGTGGTTTTCTGTGTGCGTGAGCTTGTGCTGCCGTTAAATTGAACGCTTGTGCAACTGCAAAACCAAAGTGAGTGACGTTGCCAATACCTTCGCCCTCAAGTAGTCTTTAAATATTCTCAACCCTGGGAGCTGGCCCAAGAAATTGCTTATTCTTTTCTCTGTGCCACTCAGCACATAAATCCTGAAGTACTGCTGATCAAAGATACATAAAGTACAAATCAATAAGCATTTTGTTTCCGTATTTTAGGGAATGAGACAATAGGTGAAAGAAAACTCCTCGATGAGGGCTTAACAATATTGTCACTGTTACACGGATTGATACAGCCGAGGCTGCTGTTTTGCTCCTTTGTTGACCGCCATGTCATCACACTGCAGTGAGAGGATTTTTTAAGCCGCTTCATGGAGCTATAATTCACATATCAACAAATCGCCCATTTAAAGTCTGCAATTCAGTGGTTTTTAGTATATTACATTATTCATTTTTGAAAGTGAAGGTGCAGTATATACAACACAAAATCTGTCATTGTGACCATTTTCGATGTACGATTTAGTGGCATTAGTTCCATTCACGATTTCGTCCAGTCATTACCACTGCCTCCGAAGCTTTTTCACAGCTCCACTCAGAAACTCTGCTTCTGAAACAAGAATGCCACCAGAAAGGAGGTTTTGATAACCACCTTCAGCTGTGTCAGGGCTTTGAGGAAGGGTTTATTTATTCTTTAGGGAAAGTTTATTCTTTGCAGGGGTGTCAAACTCACTTTCACTGGGGGCCATATCAGCCCCATGGTTGCCTTCAAAGGACTAAATGAAATTTTAGGACCATGTAGATGTAACTACTCCTTAACAGTTAAGCGAGAGCTTGGTGCTGCTGCCAGGTAGCAACAAGGGGCCGGGCTAGATAAAACAAGGCGGAGTGCCAGATTCAGCCTGCGGGCCTTGTGTTTGCCACCTGTGTTTTAGGGGAAGTTCCGTAGAGTATGTGACACAGGTTGGGCTTCTTCAAGAGGCAGCCCCCAGAGTCTGGCCATGCCAGAGAACATGCTTAGGGAGCAGGAAATGCTTGGGGAATCTCTCAGGGTCGGTGCTTGTGGGGAAGGGAAGGAGGCGGGATTGGGCAGGAGAAGATGGGCTGCCTGGTGGTCATAAGGCCTCATGCTACCCAGTGGGAACGCTGGAACTGGGCCGCCTTCGCATCCTCCAGGCATAGGATGCAGCAGGTCCAGGAAGAGACAGGAGCAAGTGCAGCTGGGGAGGAGGTTGGTTGCTCAGGGTAGGGAGCTAGCAGCAGTCCCAGTTGCCGGGGGATGAAATCTTCAGTCAGTTTTCTCAAACGTGACTGCCCTTTGGAATTGCCCCGGCATCCTCAGAAAAGCTATGCCTGGTTGAACTGACTTGGGGCTGAGAAGTTCGCCTCAGGAGCTTTAAAAGCCCCCCTGCTGGTTTAACTAGCAGCAGTTTTGGAGCGCCTGTTTTCAGTCCTGAAGACGCACCAGCATCCTGTGCATCACAGTGGGCAGTGGCTGAACTTCAGAGTCAGGACAATTTGAACATGTTCAACCATGTACTGCCTCTGTGAGTTCTTTTTCTGTTCTGCTGGTAAGGCATTGCTACTCGGCTTTTAGAAGTATGAATAGATGCCCGTTTGGGTGGCAGGGCACTTACAAATCAGTACAAAAACAACAAACACGTCCATGAAAATTTGGCAAAAACCAAGAAGGCATAATTAACAAAGGAAATGTTCAAAGGGCCTTTAAACGTTTGAAAATGTGTTGTCTTAATTTGTCTTTCATGTCTGAAGGAATGAAAATTCAGACTCTGTAATGGTGAAGGTGGTGGCTGGAGACATTTCACATTCTTGCTACGAGTGTGTATTGGGATAAGGCGTAGGGTGGAACATGCAGGAATATGCACGTTCTCAAAAAGTGAATGTCTTCTGACCGCAAACCTAACTGTGGAAGTTTGTTCTGAGGAGACAGCAGATGAGAATGCAGAGACGTCTGTGCAGAGGCGTAAGTTGAGCCTTGTTGGCAACTGTGGAAAGTTGGGTGTGGCATAAAGCTCAGGAGGGCATTGGTTAAATAAGTTATGGTACATACCTGTTCTGGATGGTACATACATTAAAAATAATGTAGCTGTGCTTGTATTAACAGAGGAAGGGAGCCACCATGCACTTGTAAATGAGAGAAGCAGTTAACAAAACACCCAAACCTAGTTTTGCATTAAAATAATATTTTCATTGAAAATGTCTGTAAAAAAAACTCAGATGGTAACAGTAAACTGTTTTATCCCTGAGTAAGGGTTACAGGTGAATTTTACTTTCCACTTTATATCTCTTCATAATATTTAGACTTTAAAAACATTACCTGTGTATGAATGTAACTTTTATGTGTTAATTTTATATTCATGAAAAACATAGAGCCATTCCTGAAAATTACATACTTCCAAAATTATGTGTGCATGTGTAGTATGTATGTATGTATCTCTACCTATTTTTTAAAAGATTTTATTTATTTATTTTTAGAAAGAGGAAGTGAGGGAGAAAGAAAGGGAGAGAAATATCAATATGTGGTTACCTCTCATGTGCCCCCTACTGGGGACCTGGCCACAACCCAGGCATGTGCCCTGACTGGGAATCAAACCAGTGACCCTTTGGTTTGCAGATCAACACTCACTCCACTGAGCTGCACCAGCCAGGGCTATATCTCCACCTATTTATCAGCAGTCTAAAAGGGAACAGTAAATTATCCAATTAGTGGTTATCCCTAGAATATGGGGCCATGGGTGATTTTTCTTATGTTCATTTATAGTTCATAGATATTTATAATCAGGTTGTATCACTCTTATAATGAGAAAAAAAGTAGCTTTTAATATTTCAGCATCCTTGCCTGACCTACTTTTCAATCCACTCTTGCATCTGTTTCATGTGAAGGGTCCTTTGGTTAGCATTTCTTTCTCCATGTCTTTCTTCTTGCCTTCTTACTTAAATAATCACTGTTACATGTTGAATAGTTATGTGCATTATTAAATTACGGACATTTATTCCGACTCTCTCATTTGTTATCAAGCTGTGCATTTTCACTTTATTCATCATCCCCCCAATAAATTTTGACCTTTAGATGAGGCATTTCCAAGCATAGCATCTGGCATCTACCATTATGCTTTTGATTTATCTATTAAGTGATAATGTGTCATCAAAGAATATTGATATTAAATTAAGTCATTCCCTACTTGCTTTCAGGAAGAGCTTTGAGGTTATCAGATGCACCAGGCAGGTGGGATAGGCCACGGAGAAATGCACTGAGGGCTTCCGCAGGCAGAGGCTCATGCATCCCTTTGGGCCCCAGAGTAAACGTAGCCTCCTCTGTCAACTCATCCTGACTCCCCTGGGGCAGCTGGTGCTGATGTCTTACATGCTTTCTTATGGCTCTTATTAAATTTTATTGTAAATATTCGTTGGTATCTATGTATCTCATTAGACTTCCAAATAGAAAATGTGGTAGCCATCCACCAAGATGGTCCCCCATGGTCACTACCTCCTGGTATTCATGCCCTGGACAAATAGTTTATAACAGAAGTGATCATAGGTTATTTCCAAGAATAGGCTCTTTCTCTTGGATCACTCAGTCTACGGAAAGCCAGCTGCTCTGTTATGAAGAGAGTCGGGCACTATATGGAGAGAAGTTCATGTGGCAACAGCTAATAAAGAAACGGAGGCTGGCCAGCAACCAGGTGAGTGAGCTCCGAAGCAGATCCTCTCCTTGTTGAGCTTCTCGGTGTTACAGGCCCTGCCATCAGCCCGACTGCACCCCCATGAGAGACCCTGAGCTAAGTCTACCCAGCTAAATGCTCCCCAATTTCTGACCCTCAGAAACCACGCGAGGCAATACATCCTTGTCGTTTTAAGTGCTGAGTTTTGGGGTAACTTACTGTGCATCAGTAGAAAGCTAATAAGATTTTGGATGCTAGACGTGGAGTGCTGACATAACAGAAAACTAAAATGTGGTAGAGGCTTTGCATCTAGGCAGTGTGCAGTGGAAAAGCTGTAAGGATTTTGAGGAACATGTTAATAACAGCTTAAAGTGCTTTGAATACATTGTCAGTAGAAGTTTGGACTTTGAGGAGGCTTCCAGTGAAAGCTTAAAGAGAAATGAGGAAAATTATATTGGAAACTGGAAAAGGGAGAGTCTTTGTTATATAGCAGCAAAAAATTCATCAATACCATTGCCTGCAGTAATGTGGAAAGTAGAAAATTTACGTAACGAACTAGATAATATAGTTAAGGAGATTTCTAGCCAGAGTGTTGAAAATGCCTTCTATTTTTTTCTTGTTGCTTATAGTAAAATTTTGAGAAAAAAGAAACCGAAGGCAGAAGTAGACAAAAAACAGCCAGGACTTGCTGTTTTTGAAGATTTCCATCCTCTCCAGATGGCACATGATGCTAAAACTAAGAAATGGCTTCTGAGCAAAGATCAAATTCGGGGCACTTTTAGGAAAACAAGGTCCAAACCAGAAGTGAAGACTGTGACTGTAAAATCTTTTCCTAAGATCCCCCGAATTAGAGATGGTGTCTCAGAGTACTGTGCAGTCAGCCAAGAGGTCTTCTAAAGAGATTAATGGTTTGCCTTATACATCCTCCCAACCAAACAACAAGGCTTCAAGCTCAAGGACATTGCCCCTCAGCAAAAGCCCAAAGCGAGGAAGGACCACTGTAAAGAGATTTGTGGGTATAGCTTTCGTCCGATGGAATGAACCCTGAAAGGATTCATAGAAGACACTCAAAGTTACAGAGAGTTATACTTGAAGAGATGCCATCAGCTTGAAATGAAGGGAACATGGAGAAGACAAAATGAAAAGGGACATTTGGACCCCCAAGTATCACCAAGTAGGAAACAGGCTGAGAAAACTAGTCAGCTGCAAACACTGCCTTTAATGAAAATGGAAGGATGGCCAAGAGGCCAAAACTAAGAGTCCAGAGAGTGAAGTTGAGGATCACAGAGAATTATTCTGAGACCTTAACTCAAGACCTAGTCAAGGAACTCAAAACATTTGCTTGGTGGGATTTGAGCATTGCTGCCTCTACAGGTTGTCCCATTTCCCCCTTAGTGAGCAGGAATGTCTGTAGCAGGTATCCTCTGCTCGTCCCCCACCGAATGTTGAGTGGGTGGGCACAGATATCTTGTTGTTTTAGTTGCACCTGTCTACAGATTGAGAGAAATTGTATTCAAGTATCTGTAGTTTAGGAACTGCACTCAAGCATCCTCATCTGTACCTAGACTTTTTTTTCAGATAATAAGGACCTGGACTTGGAGTTGGTGCTATGATGGAATGAGACTTCTAGGCACCATGTGAGGGCTTAGTATGTATTACAGGTAAGAGAGATGCGAATCACTGGGAGCCGGAGGTCGCAGCTACGGTCGCAGCCTCCAGGACAGCAGCCCCCAGTGATCCCTACCTCTTGGCATTCAGAGTTGTGACTCCCCTCCCCTTCCCACAGTGTAGTAGGGTTGGTCTTTGTGACCAAGAGCAGATGGAATAGTATTTCACTTTGAGGCACTTATTAAAGACTGTGGCTTCCATTTTGGGCATACTCTTCCTCTCTTGGATCACTCGCTGTGGGGAATGCCAGCTGCCGTATGTTGAGGATGTTCAGGCAGCCTTGTGCAGAGCCCCATACAGTGAAGACCTTTCAGCCTCCAGCTATGGGAGTGAACTTCCTTGTAAGTGTGCTCTCCAGCTCTAGTCAAGGCTTCAGATGATGGAGGCCCAGCTCACAGCCTTGACTGCAACCTCTTGAGACACTGGAGAAACAAATTAATGCAGCAGGCCCGAGACTGCTGTTCTCCTAAGGGCCTACTTACAAGATTGGCTCTTAATAGCATCTGGGAACTTGGACTTAGGGAGGGTTCCTTCCATTCTCTAATTGATGATGAGTGGTTTATTGTGCCCAAACTGTGCAAACAGTATTATTTATGATAAGCACCTGCTTCTAACTTGGAGTCTGGAATTTTGGTATGTGGTAGGCAGAGGGTGTGTATGTGAGCAGCCCCAGTAGAAACCCTGGGCACTGAGTCTCTAATGAACTTCCCTAGTAGACAGCAGTTCACCAAGTGTTGTCATAATTTGATGTTGGAGGAATTTAGGCTGTTCTGTGTGACTCCATGGGGAGAGGATTCTTGGAAACTTGTGCCTGGTTTCGTACAGACTTAACTCCATGCACCTTTCCCCTTTGCTGATTTTGCCTTACATCCTTTTGCTGTAATAATTCATGAATAATGTTATGTGTGAGTCTGTGAATCCTCCTAGTGACCCCTAAACCTGGGGGTATTCTTGGGGACACCCATCACAGAGACCTTGAGCCAGAATCACCTACTCAGAAACAGATTACAATTGTTTGTTCTTTGAAGCCACTGAGTTTTGAAGTAGTCCCCCTGCCCCGGCCTCACTCCACAGCAATAGGTAGCTAATACAAGTAGCCAATCATTTCTCTCTCCCCATCATTGAGCTTAGTGTCTGGAACATAAGTGTTAAAGAAATATTTGTTAAGTGAACTGCTATTGCTGCCTTTAAAGAGTTTTATATTTGATTACTTTGCAGGAGAAATTAAACCCTGGCTTGGTATTATGAAGCAGGCTTTCCTTCCTTTTGTCTGGAAGAACCAGTCCTAGTGGCGGCAGTCTACCTTATATGAGTTGGCCGAAAAGTTTGTTTGTTTTTTTTCTGTAAGTTGGCTCTTATAGTTGTCTCTGAGTTTATTCAAAAAAATTTTGTTAGATTGTTGTGACAGCTGTCATATCAGCATGCATTAAAAAATAACATCAGAATTGGTGAATTTTTTGCATAGCCATTTTAATATTGACAATAGAAGAAATATGCAACATTTTCATCATATTATGCTTTATTGTTTCAAGAAAGGTAAAAATGCAACTGAAATGCAAAAAAAATATTGTGCAGTGTATGGAGAAGGTGCTGTGACTGATTAAATATGTGGTCAGCGAAATTTAGTGCTGGATGTTTCTTGCTGGACAATACTCCACAGTTGGGTAGACCAGTTGAAGTTGATAGCAATCAAATCGAGATGTTAATTGAGAACAATCAATGTTCCACCATGTGGGAGATAGCTGACATACTCAAGATATCCAAGTCAATGAAGTTATTGGTGAAAATGAAAAATGTGTCTTTTATTTTATGGGAAAACTAAACGGACATTTTGGCCAACCCAATGTTTGTTAGACTCTGCCATCTTCCTTTCGGGATGAGCTCCATGGCATAGGAATTCATCTGTGACCATGCTTCTTCTTTGCTACTCACCTTTTCTCACCTTGACTCCCTGCAGCCCCATGCCTTGGTGGCATTAACTATTCTTACTGTAGGAGTAAAACCTTCTTCCTGCTGAAAAATTAATTACCAAGTGTTTCAGGGCCTTATAAGATATTAATATTTCTCTACCGAGTCTTGCCTCTTTATTGTAGAAGTGCTTTGACCAAAGTTCAGGCAAAAGAACTTGTGGCTTGTTTACATCCCGCCCCCTGCACACTATCTTGAAACAGTCTCATATACAAAGAGAGCAACTGTTCATGTTAAGAAGACTTTAATGTGGAAGAAAAACCTAAAATATATACTAGAAGTAGACTCCTTAGAGTTATTTACAGCTTCTTAAAAAGTATTTTAATCAAAGGATATGTGTGTTTTTGTGTACATGTGCGTGCACACACCCCAGATTGACTCACCTTTTGGTAGTTGTAGAACCTTTTTCCTCCCTTCAAATTCCCTTGAGTCTTTTCTTTTCCAATTTTAATTTTTATGTTTCAGTTACAACTGGCATTCAGTATTATATTAGTTTCAGGTATATAGCATAGTGGTTAGACGTTTATGTAACTTATGAAGTGATCCCCTCAATAAGTCCAGTCTTCACCTGGCACCATACATAGTTATTACAATATCGTCTTATGATTTATTCACTCATTTTATTTTTAATTCCATTTTATATTCAATATCAGTCTGTGTCAGTTTTAGATATACAGTATAGTGGTTAGACAATCATATATTGATACTTTACAAAGTGGTCCCCCTGATATTTCAAGCACTCACCTGGCACCATTCAAAGTTATTAAAATACTATTGACTATATTTCCTGTGCTGTACTTCACATCCCAGGACTTAACAGATGACCTTGATTCCTATTTTCCTGATCTCAAGGAGGTCTAATAGGAGCTCTCTCATTTGATCTCCTTTTCACTTAATTTTTAATAAGTTTTTTCTTCTTTTATCAAAAAATTGTCTTTTTGTCAAAGGATTCTCCTCTCTACCCTTTTCTCCCTCTTCTTGAGCATTATCCTTCTATTATTTTGCTTTTTATTCTTGCATTTTCTTTTCTTCCTCTTACCAATTTGTATAAGGATGCTCAGGTTTTTTTAACACTAAGTAAGTAGAACACCACCCCTTTATAAACTTAACTTTCTCTTGGAGCTATAATTCTATGTATTTCCTTTGTTTTGTTGCCAAACTTCTCAAAATTAGTCCCTTCTGCTGGCTTCCTCAGCTTCCTCATCACCCACTTAGGGCTAACACTTAAAACCGAGGGTGGCCCCTTTCCCACCCTGAAAGTCCCCTCCACTGTCCAAGCCTCTGAACCCTCCACCCCCACCTCACACACAGATGGTTAACCTTACCGAAGCATTTATTATTGTTGTCGATGTCTTCTTTGAAACTTCTTTTTCTTCTTTATTTTTTCTGACACATTTGCCTTGGTTCTCCTAACTACATAGCTGATTATGGATTAATGCACCCATCAACCAAGACTTATCCAAACTGACCAAAATTGGTTTCTGCAATAAATGGTCCATTTACAAAAGACATGTTCCCTCCCCAGTATTTGTCACTCCCCAGAGCTCAATTGCTCACACGGAGTATGAGAACATTGCATCTGAGTGAGTTGTTTAGGTGCTGACAACTGCAGTCTTACTTATTCTATTTGGATATGACTCCAGAATTCTACATGTCAAGCCCCATATTTCAACCAGTAGGTGAATGAATACCTTGAGCTCATCAAATTCCATGTAACCAGAGCCAGAGTTTTTATTTTCCTTCCCCCAAACAGCTCCTTCTTGTGACCTCTCTATTTTTGTCTGATCCTAGGGTCCAGGTCCACTTTTGTTCTTCTCCTCTACCCTCCATTCCAAAGTCCTTGAGCTCTAAATCAGATAGTCGCACACAGAATATTTCCCCTACTCGGTATCTTCCTTTTCCCACTACCACTATTACCTTCTCCTAATTACTGTCTGTTTCCAGTCCTACTTTCAATCCCATACACTGGGCCCAGTGGTTCTTTCCAAAGCAAAATTCTCACCCGCTTCTGTAACACTTGAAAGCTGTTGGTGACTGTTTCCTGGTGGACAGAGGGACACCGTCTCCCCCCCACTGCTCCCCTCTGCACCCTGTGCCCTCTTACCGGCCCTAGCTTTCCTGCTTCTGTTGAGCTCATGACCCCCCCTCAGGTTAGCTTATGTGAGTGGAATCTGGCTTTGAAGGCAATTCTGGGGGTCAAACAGAAAACCAGCAGTTTGGAGGAAATTAGCGTTTGCTCAGAAACTTGTGTGTGCACATCACTTTTGCCTGTTGAAGTCATCCTTACCTTTGAGTTTTTCTTTCTGTGGAGGCTTTTGTTCTTCCCCAGGGATGACATTCAGTTCTTCTATGTAATGTAGTCATTTATTGCTAGTACTCTGACGACACGGTGTGTTTCTGCTCTGCTGGCACTCAGGGTCTGTGTGTGACAATCCATTAGGATATGAGAATACGATGTTAGAACTGCTTTTTATTTATTTATTTATTTTTAAAGATTTTATTTATTTATTTTTAAAGAGGGAAGGGGGGGGGGAGAGAGAGAGAGAGAGAAACATCAATGTGCGGTTGCTGGGGGACATGGCCTGCAACCTAGGCATGTGCCCTGACTGGGAATCGAACCTGCAATGCCTGGTTTGCAGCCCGCGCTCAATCCACTGAGCTACACCAGCCAGGGCAGAACTGCTTTTTATTTTAAAAAATTCTATGCTATGAAATTTTAAAAGGTATATAAGGTTAGAGAGTATATGTAATTTCCAAAATAACTAAATATTCATGTATTAGAAGTACATGCCCCAAGTTTTTAAGTGACTGGGGAAAACAGCCAAAAAGATTTGGAGGCCAATAACATTTATGTAATACAAGAGATTTTATAAATAGTCTTTAAGATTAATTTTGCATATGCTGACATTTGACATTGAATTGACTATTTAAAAAGTTTCTGCTGCCCTGGCTGGTTTAGCTCAGTGGATTGGGCATGGGCCTGTGAAGCAAAGGGTCGCAACTTCAATTCCCAGTCTAGGGCACATGCCTGGGTTGCAGGCCAGGTCCCCAGTAAGGGGGGTGTAAGCAGCAATCACACATTGATATTTCTCTCCCTCTCCTTCTCTTTCCCTTCCCCTCTCTCTAAAAATAAATAAATAAAATCTTAAAAAAATGTTTCTGCTTTATAAAGTTTAAAATTTAGACAGGCAAAAGTTAATAAATTAAAATAATTCATTGTATTAATTAGCTTTTTATTAATTTGACAATTCACACATAAGTATTATTAAAATTTTATTGTATATTTCAGCTAGTTTTACACATATAGGTATTATTTTTCTTTTAAAACAGGAAAGATATTATTTGTAATTTTCATAAATTCTGTACATTGCTCTTTGAACTTTAAAGAATGTCATAAGTATTTCCTTTGATACTAAATATCCTTTTCAATATATTTAATGGCGTATTTTATGAAGATATGAAAATAATTGATTCAGATAACTCAGTTCCTGTGCCATTGGATTTTTAGGCTCCTCTAGTTTCTCCTTCTCCTTTTGCTCTTTAAACAGGTCTGCAAACCAGGAGCTATTCACCATGCTTTATAATCTGGCATGTTTTCTTAGGAGAAACTCCTAAAACTTGCAATCCCCTTTGCGAGCTATGATTTTTCACCTCCATCCATTTTTATTGGTCTGTTGCTGAGGCTATTTTGTATGATGGTAAAGAATTGGACCAGGATTTGAATCAACCACTTACTAGTTGAGTGACTTTGGGCAATTTGCAAACCCCTGTTTGCATCATCTTCCCTTGCCTGTAAATTGGGGATGAAAATAATGCCCACATTTCTGGGTTGCTGTGAAGATTAAATGAGTTGAATAGAAAGCCCTTACAAGTGCTTGGCACAGCATAGCATCAGCAAAAGAAATTTTAGCAGTTATTACTAATGTATGTCCCTTGTCAAGTAAGCCAAGTTAATCACCAACCAGGTCTATAAAATAAAGCACAAGTACATTTTTTAATAAAGCGAAGTACATATTAATGACTTCATTTTATCAGTTCTAATATCCAGGAACCATTAACACAGAGATCTCAATGCGTGGTAGTTTATGGGGAGTGTGTAATCTCCCAGATTTAAAAGGTAAGTAAGTAGGAGCCCTTTTGTAGGCAGGTTCATATAGTGGCAAAGGGGGAGGAAATTAAAGCCTTATTAGAAGAAACTTTTCATTTGTTTTGTGAACAGTGTAGTTCATTTATCACACTCTTGATGAGGGCAGGGAGGTGGCTGTTTCGGTTTACCTTTGTCTACCAGCACAGTGCTTGGTCACAACAGGCGCCCCATGTGTACTCAAGACGTAAGTCGATGTCCACGAACAAACAGGTCCGTGCTCTGTCGAATATCTTCCAGTGTATGTTGCAAACCTAAGGAAGGCTCTGTATGATCAACTGACAGCTGACAAAAGAATTCTTGTCTGCCGAGAGAGAGATAGGGCTGTTCGGGCCTTTGTCCGGATCGTTATTGGATTTGAGGGCGAACCATTCAGAAATGATGCAGGCGGCCTTTCGTGAATGTCTCACTCCATGCTGGTCAGGTTCTCTGATTCCTCCCCGTTCCCTCTGTGTGCTCTGGCCTTATTGCAGCTGCTGGATCTGATCCCGCTGTGAAAAGAGTGTTTCCTTTCTGCTGCCCCATGGGGTTCAGTGTTTGATTAACAAGTTTTCCCATTTTTTGAGCAATATACCTAGGCGAATCCCCCTTGGCTGGTGCAAGGATCTGCAATAATTTGCTACCGTTGTGTGAACTTTGTGTTGAATGGCATGTTCTTTGTAAGAAGGTGGTGTCATTTATAAAGCTGGCGCCACGTCCACTGCTTGGGCCCTCTCGGCGCAGTGTGTTGACTTCCATATTGGGAAACAGTGATGGTCAGGAGAGGAATGACTTTGGTTGTTGCTGCTGAATTAAAAAGAAAAATCAGACTTAACATATAGATGGATTTTCAAATCCATCTCTTCAAAGTGGTGACCTTGGGATAGATGTAATCCTTTGATACCTCCATTGATGTTGCTATTGCACCAAACATTTCCGGAACCCTTCTTTTTAAGTTACCTTCAGGGCTTATGGCCCATTCTCTTGAATATTTTCAAGGCTGACAAATATTCATTCCTTGTAGGAGGCTTTGAGTTTTGGATGAAGGAAAGAGTCATTCATTGGCATCGAATCCAGCAGCTGCGGTGGGTTAGACCAGACAGCGCTGGTCCTGTCCCAGGCACCATAGGGTTTTAGACACCTCCCTCCCTCACTTCTACCCTCCCTTCCTCTCTCACTCCGTAGTCAGACCTCTGCTAAAATCACTGTGCTTCATTCCCAGGTGTGTTTATGCCTTTCCGAGGGAGCATTCTAAGTTTACACCCATTGCATTATCCTGTGTATATATCCCTAAGATGTTTTTGAGATTTATCCATGCTGATCTGCTTTAATTGCTCTATAGCATTCCAGGATTGGAATAAATCAGTGTATTTATCCAATCACCTAAGAGAAGGTTAAGACGGTGCCACCTTTTCACTTCACAAATAGTGTTGCGGTAAACCTGTGCACGTATCTGCTTAGGAAAAGGCGTTAGAGACTGTCTAGAGCAAGCACACAGAGGAGACGCTGCTAGGTTCCAGGGTATGCACATCTCCGTTCTGTGGATGTTTCCAAGCTGTTCTCCAAAGCCGTGGTAATCATGTTCCCATTAGCAGTTACTGCTCCCCTATGTCCTCCTGGTTTATAGGATTTTTAATTTTTGCCTATCTGATTGGCATGGAATTGTGTCTCCTCATTTTAATTAGCAGTTCTGTGCTTGCTAGTGTGATCCAGCATCTCCTCATCTATTTAGTGGCCATCTGAGTTTCCTCTTTTGTAAATCATCCATTCACATCCTCTGTCATTTTTTCTACCGTCATTGGCCTTTTTACTAATGATTTATAAGAATCATTTATATTCTAGATATTAATTCTTTCTCAGCTACAAATATCTCCTCTGCTCTGTGGCTTATGTTTTCAATTTCATATGATGTCATTTATTCAACAGAAGTGCTAAATTTTAATACAGTTATATCGATTCCTCCTTTATGGTGTGATTTTTTAAAATATATCTTGTTTATGAAATCCTGCTCTCTACCCCAATGTCATAAAAACAGTTTTCTATACATTCCTTTCAGTATTGCAATATGTAATGTGCTACAGTGACCTAGAATTGATTTTTGTGTATAACATGACACTAGAGTCTACTTTTATCTTTTTCCATATGGATGTCCAGTTGTCTCAGTTCCATATACTGAACGCTTCCACCACTGCCGTACGTCACGTTGCCACATACACGTGGATCGTCCCGTGGCCTTGCGTTCTTTGTCAGTGGTGTGCTTGTCTCCTGTGCTCCCGCTCCTCTAGTTTAGTTACTTTGGGCTTCTGGGTCTGGGTTGAGTTTCACCTTCAGAATGTCCTGGCTACCCTGGGCTCTCTACACTTCCAACAATGCTGCAGGAGGTGGAAGCCCTGTTTTGCTTTTGTTGGAATTATTCAGCTGGTTTTTAGATGCGTTACAAGAAGTTGTCCTCTTATTATCTCATCTTCTATAGACATAGTATAGCTGTGTATATTTAGTTTTTAAAATGTCTTTCAACAGAATTTCATAATTTTTGCCATACTTTTTACTTACTTATTTCTGTTAAATGTTTTCCTAAGTCTCCCAGAGTCCGTCTGTATTTTTGTTGTTAATGGCATCTTTTTAAATCTTTTCCTGGTGTTGCTGGTGTATAGGAACGTCACTTGTTTTTATATATCTCATTGAACTCTCAATAATTTTCATGGTTTATCTGTGGATGCTCTTGTATTCCTATGCAGATAGCTAAATAATGTTTTGATAATGACAGATCTTCTTTCCCCTTCAAGTTGTGGCTAAAGGAAAACTGTTTCTCCACTCACAGTGTTTCTGACCAAAGGCAGGGGCTTTCCCCACATTTCGGTTCTCCAGTTCTCTGTGGACACAGACTGGCCTTCCTGCGATCTAGTTCAATTCTGCCATTAACTGGAGTTAGCCCAGACCCTGCAGGTTCAAGGGCTCAGTTCCACAAGACTGCCCTCTCTTTAGCTGCCAATGGCAAGTCCCAGTTTCCCATATTTCTGACCAGGTGGGCTACAATCATGGGTGGCCATGTCCCCTCCCTTGGGTTTGATAATTTGCTCAAATGGCTCAGGAAAGTGCTTTACGTATTATTACTGGTCTATTAGAAAATACACAGCTCAGGAACTACCAAATGGAAGGGATGCATAGGGCAAGGTACGTGGACAGGGAGCACGTGGAGCTTCTGTGTCCTCTCAAAGCACACTGCCCACCTGGCACCTCCACATGGCCACCAACCCAGCTGCTCTCCAAACACATCATTTAGGGTTTTATGGAGGTTCCATTACATAGGCATGGTTGATTATGTCATTGGTCACTGAAAATCTTCAGCTCCTATCTCCACCCCTCTGATACCCAGCACCATCCCTCAAGATTCACCTTATTGGCATAAACTCAGGTATGGCTGAAAGGAGCTGATTATGATGAACAAGAGATGTTCCTCTTACCCCTACCACTCGGGAGATGCAAGGGTTTTAGGAGGTCTGTGCCAATCACCAGGGACAAAGACCCAAATGTATATATTTTATTATATCACAGTATCACAGTGATTTTTACTTATTTTTCTTGTATTGCTATACTGGCTTGAACTTCTATTATGCACCTGTTTTTATAAATAAAGTTTTATTGAAACGTAGCCACACTCATATTGTCTGTGGCTCATTTTGCATTACAATGGCAGACTTGACTAGATTGGACACCAACTTTTTCATTTGCAAAGCCTTAGTATTTGTTGTCAGGCCCTTTACAGAAAGTTTTTCAACCCCCCCAACATGGTGGTGAACAGAGGGAGTGATAGAAACCTTCTTGTCTCATTTCTGACTTGAAAAAAGAGAGCTATAATGCTCTGTCTGTAGGTTGGCTGGGGTGCACCCTTTATTGGGTTAAGAGAATGTCCTTCTATTCTTAGATTTGTAAGAAGTATTTTCTTGCTTGTTGGGTTTTAAAAACTAATTTTAAAAACTAATTGATGAATGTTGAATTTTATCAAATGTGTTTTTGGCATCTCGGAGGATTTGTTTTCCTCTCCCTTTAAACATAATTATATTCTCTTTTAGATGATTCTATTTCTAGTTCTTGGGGCTAGAATCCTCCTGTTTAATGTGTTTTTATAACTTGTGAGCTCAGTGGGCCTGACTGTTCTGTGGGAACTGTCTGCAGTAGGGGTTGTGGGAGTTTGCTCTAGCTCTCCCCATGCCCATCATTGGCCCAGGACTGATTTTTTTGTTAATTTCCCAGGTTGGGCATTTCGGGGTATGCAAGTAGCCTGAATTTGTATCCCAAACAGTCTGGAGGCTAAAGTCTGGGGTTTAAATTTTGCAGGGAGCATTTTATTCTTCTGTCCTAGAGCCTGAGATAGACAAGTGACCAGAACCGATGCAAGAATGCTTCCCAGCCCATTTCCCCTGTGGTTGCAGCTCTTTGAAGGGTCTCATGTTGGGCAGCAGCCTCCTCTCTTGGGCAGGCCCCGCGGGCTTTGCCTTTTGTCCCTATGTGCTAGCTGACATCTAAACCCTTATCTCTCCTGGACCAATACTTGTTCTACTCTTTCTTCCTGCCTGTGCATCGCCTCCCCGACCAGGGGCAGCTGCCCAGCTGATTCCTTCACTTACTTCTGGTTTTCAGTTGCTGCTTTGTTTCTGGCACTTGGTAATTCCCCCTCTTTATTGCAGGTTTAACTAAAACACTTAAAAATATGTCTGTTATTTCCAGGTGCTTGTAGCAGGAGTGTGTGAATGTGTGTGTCATCTTAGTTCATTATCTTGCTGGAATGAGAGGCTGCTCTGTAAATGCAATGTCAGCATTCAACAAATAAAAACAAAAACAAAGCAAAATCTAATAAAACAAAAAGCATTCTCCCCGCCCCAACAGTAGGATCCCTAAAGGAACTAACCATTAGCCAGGAGGCATGTGCAAAGTCCTTTGCTATTAGCTCATGTAATTCTTTCAAAGACCTTATAACTGTTTTACACAGACAAGTCAAGTAACTGGCCCAGCAGTTTTTCAGAGGCCGAGCCAAGCAAGAAACTCAGCTTTACCATATGTTCCTCTTAAATGGTCTGAACAGTGGTAACACCGGGTATTAAGTGTGCTACTCCTCAAGGTGACTCCTGTACAGGCCCACATTATTTTCCATCTAATGTTTCCAATATATTTACACATTTGTCTAACTGGGTACTTCTAGAGTATAATCATGATTGTGCTTGTCTGTGAGAATTTGCAATTGTGGGTGTACTGAAATTAAAGAAAAATCTGAAAGCAGTTGATTAGGAATTTTCAGCACCTGAAAAAGGAACCACGGGGACATCACCAGCACTTCTTTCTGAACAATACAGAGCTCTAGGGAAGTAATAGGCACCCATTGTTTTTCACATTGCCAAGATTTTAGAGAAATGTACCTGGCTCCTAGGTGTACTGAGATATGTTTTAAGGATATATTGTCAAGCATGTGGTTTCGGGGAGGCCACAGAAGAGATAGATCTTTATATTCCCTCTTTGTTTATTTACTCATGCTCTGAAATCAAGAACTCTGGAAAGATAGAATCAGTGGTCATTATATTTTGTCATTAGGGGATTGCAGATGGCTGGCACTGTCATCTCAGTAATGGCTGAGGGTGGACACCAGGGTACCTACTTCACACAGCTCACCCTTGTCCACGATCTGATTGAGCAGCATCCTGACCGCAGCTGAAAGACGGCCTTGGGAATTTTTGCTCAGTGCTTGTGAGAGCATTCTGGAACACTGAGCGTTTCCTGATGCTGCCTGAGAGGAAGTGCTCGGGCCGCCGTGGCTTTTCTGAGCCCTGATCCATTTTCTGGGAGAGGCTGAGAAGTGGTAGAACTTCTATTCTACCAGCAGCATAAAACTATATCACTAAGCTATGAGGTTGTGTTAATAACTTTGCCAAGAATTTTCTCAATGCACTGTAGGCCTATTTGCTGGAGGAGCTGATCTGGCAATCTCCGTATATCTGGAGCAGCCAATTATGAATCTGCTAATTAGCTTGATGTTTGGTCTCCCAGCTAAATGAGCTCCTGTGAACTCTGCCAGAATCTGTATTTCCAAATGATCTAATAAGAGGAAAGGGAAAGATTGGGCCAAAGAGGTCATTGCAGGTCAATTCCTTAGAGTCAGAAATTTACTCAGTCCAAGCGCCTTCCTTTTTTGTTCCCAGAAAATACCAGTTCTTCATCTTTCAGAGCTACAAACTTGTCCCCAGGATGAACTAGTTCTGCGGCCCTTTTCTGTTTTCAGGATGACACTTGGAAAAGCCTATGGCTACATAGCTTGAGGTGAGGCCTCCCTAGGGGGCTGATCTCACCTCTCTGCCTAAAGGAGGCCCACATTTCTAATCTTTGTAGCTCCAACTGCCCTCTTAATTCTTCTTCCTCTTCCTGGTGTGACTTTTCCAAGGTGCAGCACTTCCCATCTGCCTTTCTTTTTGCAGTTATTCTTCAGATAATCACCAATAACCACTAATGTTTATTGAATGTTTTCTATGCCAGGCACTTTTGAAAACCCTTTAATAACAACAACTGATATTTATTGAGTATCTACTGTGTGCCAAGCACTGCTTTGGTTCCTGGGAATGTGAAGGGCACCAAACAGAGGCCGTTCCTCTTCAAGCACACGTTTTATTGGGCCAGCAGTGAGGCAGTGAAAACCACCAGCAAACAAACATATACTGTGTCAGGTAGTTACAGGAGCTCCGAAGAAGAAGTGGGGGTGGAGAGAGACAGTGTGTGCAGAGGCTGGTCGGGGGAAAGCCTCTCTGATGAAGGGATCTTTGGGAAGAACAGAGACTCCAAGGAAATGAAAGAACAAGCCCACTTTCATGTCTTCTCCTCCTGTGCCGTGCAGGCTCAGACAGAGCCTGTCTGATGTGGAGCCCCTCCCACCCCTCGCTGTCTGTGCTAATGGCAGCACTTTCTCCCAGAGCCCAGTCTCCGCACCTGCGCCCTGACCCTTCCCTCCCCTTTCCTTACCCAGTTGCCAAAAGCCTTTTTGACTTTCCTTAGAAATATTTGTGACTGTAAAACCTCCCTTTCCCCTACCTGGCAGAAAGGAAACCACTGCCTGGCTGAGCGCTTTGCCATTCCATTTCAGAATTACCGTCGTAACAGACTCCTAAGCAATCTCTCTTGGCTTCTAGTCTCTCTCTTCTCACCGATCTATTACCGCCCCAAAGCTGGGACACGTAAGCCATCGTTTAAGAGCTTACTCTGTCCAGGCATGGGATCCTCACGAGAACTTTATGATGCTGTTACTATTATTATTCCTATTTTACAGGGGAGGAAATGGATTCTCTTAGGGTCACTCACTGGCCCAGTAGGTGTTTAAGCCAGGATTTTCACTCAGGCCAGACTATATCCAAGGGTCTCTCCTAGCCACCAGCCTAAACTGCCTCTACCCTGCGGTTACATCTGAGGAAGAATCTACTTGGATCACTTCCCCCTTAACTCAGAAACCTGTTTTTTTTTTTTTTTAAATCCTCACCCAAGGATATGTTTATTGATTTTAGAGAAAGAAAGAGAAACATTGGTTGGTTGCCTACTGTACTCACTACCTAGACATGTGCCCTGACTGGGAACCAGGCCCACAACCCTTTGGTGTACAGGATGACGTTCCAACCAGCTGAGCCACTGGCCAGGGCCTGCTTCAGAGTCCTCTGTGCTTCCCCTCATCTGTGGGGAGAAGTCTGACTGCTTCAGAATAGTGTTCCAAGTCTTTCGTGACTCAGCCATGTTTTGCCTATCTTCCGGTTTTGTGTCTGACGATGGAAGGGGAGCTGAGTACACCACCCCAAAGTATGCCACTTTGGCCGGCGGGCTATTTGGAGCTGAAGGCAATCAAGACCAAGCGGATTCAGAAAAAAGTCCTTTTACCGCTCCCTTGACTGCCTAAAGAGGAGTTAGATGGGGCACGGCTCAGAAGAACTATCACCGGAAACAAATCTTTCCCGAATGACCTATCCGCCCAGCAGGGAGCACCTCGAATTACCAAACATCTGCTCTCCTCCTCGTCCTGTGAGTCACCCAAGCCCCATCCCATTCCTTCGCTCCGGAGGCACGTGAGCCTCAACTGCCCACCTTGCCCTTGGCTCTTATATCTTTGGGGCCCCCTTTTGTACAATATGAAATTAATCGTTCTTCCTGTTCATCTGGGTGACGTGAATTTAATTAGACTGGCCAAAGAACCTAGAAGGGGAGAAGGCAAAGTCTTCCTGCCTCAACACAACCTGTGCTTGCTGGGAACACCCAGATGTTTCACACAGGTAAACACAGCTGTACCTGTGCGCACAAGGTGGGCGCATTTTCCTTCTTTCTCTGTAAACTCACTCTCTCTACGCCCCAGCTCAGACTCCGCCTGCTCTCTTACCTGCATCCACGTACACCTTCACCTCCAGCCTCTTCTGCTTGTTTAGAAGAGGGGTCTTCCCTGTTTGAGGCCCACCCACCTTCAGAAGGTGCACGGGGCCTCCTCGGAGCCTCTCTGGCTCTCCGAGCCCTGACCCCCAACTTGCCATTCCCCCTGGTTTCCCCAGCACTCTTCCCATGTGATGGTCAGAAAACTTGCACATCAAAGCGAGTGTAACTTTTCTAAGCAAGGGTCTTGGGAGTATAGACACTTATTTCACTCAAGATCCCCAAGCACAGAACACATTTAGAGGAGCTCCCTTCTCGCCATTGCCTCTGAGATGCCCAAGAAAGTCAATTTTCTTCCTTAATGGCTGAGACTCGTGTTCGGGCTCGTGATGACAGGAGCCCAGTCTAGTCACATATCTGAGTCATCAGTAGGGACTCCATTTAAGATCTGACTATTTCCCTAAATCAAATCCACGCTCAAGGGATATTCACTACAATGCGCCGCAGGAAATTTTGAAATGAGAGTTCTGAAAGTCTTTGTTTGAACCTTCAGGGGATGAAACTGGGAGAAAAGCAGGACTGGAATGTTCCTCTTATTTCTTAACTCATTGCCCCTCACTTACCTGCTTCTTTGCGGAAGTGAAGGGAGAGACGGGAAGCATGGGAATGAAGGAGGAAGCATTCAGAGGTGGTTTGAGTCATGGGAAGCAATTAAAACCTACAGCACAGAAAATGAACAACATTCCCTCCTCAGTCCAAGCCCTCGTCAAGAGGATTGAGCAGGAAATTTCATTTGGAAAACGGAATGAGACCTGGTCTGGTGCAGTGGAAAGATGTATGGTGGAGGCAGAAGGAATAAGGTAGAAAGATCTAGATGCACTCCTGTAAAGGAATGCCACTTATTTGCAAACAGTTCTCCCAAGATAAAGACGAGAATTCCACAGAGAGGGAGACTAGGGAGTAGAGGGCTTGGCCCAAGTTAGACCAGGGCCTTTGATGGACTCCTTTCACTCTTAGCTACATGCAACTGCATCACTCAACAGATGTCTCAGCAGTGAGCTCACTGAGCGCTGCCACTGAATTCTAGTCTGCTTTGTACATTCAGCACTTAGCACTTGTTTGGCACGTAATAAGGGCTCAATAAATATTTGCTGAGTGAATAAATAAATAATTGGTTGCTGGAAGAGGTTCAGAGACTTATGCTGCATTGTCATTTCTGGTAGTGGCCACCAGGTGGTGCCTTTGTAAGAGCAGGAGCAAGTGGAACCTTCAGGGGAAGCTTTAGGTTTTACCCAGAACCACCGAAGAGCATGCCCTCCAGTGATTCAGTTTGCTTCCTTATCCCTAATGCTGAAGGTGCTTCCAGAACTCAGGTAAGTGGCTGGCACTGACTGTTTCCACTTAGATCAGTTTGACAGGAGGCCCACCGGAATTCTTCAGAAGGTTTTCATTTACAGCTAAACTTCGGGATGTGATACCAATTCTACCCCAGGCCTGCACGGTGTCAAGTGGGTTCCAGTTGTTCCTAATTATCCCCTGTTCTCCAAGAGAACATACCTTCCCATTGGTTCAGTGTTTCCTCTGAGGTTGTTCCCCGAAGTCATTTGTTTTCATTATTCTGAAATTCTTCCCCCAAGTCATTTATACGCGGCTCTGGCAGCCTGTGGGTGGAAGTATTGGGTACCCCTGCATAATTGAAGCTGCTACCTGATGGGGACCTGCTCTGTGCCTGTGGCTTAGATGTTGAAATTCTCAGGATGGTTCCACAAGATGGGCATAGCCGAGGCAGCCAGCTCAGCAGGCTTCGGCAGCTTTCCCAGAGTGCCACAGCTAATAAATGGGAGAGAGAGGATTCAAACCCACAGGACTTGCTGTGATCTTTATTACATTGTACATAGAGAGCAGTTTAATTTACCTGTATTAATGAGATCCAGGGACAATAACAATATAACAAAATTCAGATGATGTGTGGCGATGCCTCGTGGAGGGGGTGTAGCTGACTATCAGTGTGAGCAGACGCACACTGCCTTGTCAGTTTCCAGACAGTTCCAAAGGAATAAACACTCCGCCGGAGGCTCCTTGGTGCCCGTGCCCCTAATTAAAGGCACTAGAGATCCTGACTGGCAAGAGCCAGAGATGGAGATGCTGAATGTT
>PVIA01011102.1:0-47060 GCA_004024845.1 Tonatia bakeri
TAATTTACCAGGCCATTCAAAATGAGAAAATTACTTTCTGGTGACATTACTATTCCTGAAGTAAAGAAGAAATATGTAGAATTCTATCTCCTGTGAAGTAACAGATGTCTTGTTTAAACTAAAATTTAAAAACAAAATCCAGTGCTACTATATGTTCAGAGAATAATCTTCTTGGAAGTTGTTCTGTAATCTTGTGCCTCTTATCTTGGATCAGGGGAAAACAAATCAGGAGAAGCTGCTGAGTGCTCCTGGGCATACAGATGATTTATCCATCTGCCAGGACCCAGAGAGGACAGCTGCTGGTGACTCCCATGTGCACATCAGATCCAGGTCCAGACCTGGATCCCATGAGCAAACTTTGCCTCTGTCCCTGAGAATGAAGCTGTGACGTGGTCCTGATGGGAAACTGTGCATTCACAGCACAACCTAAACCCAACACAATGGGAGAGGATGTGGAGGTTGGATAAAAATTATGTTTCAAAGGTTATTTTTTATCTGAGTATTTCAAGTTATTATTACTTAGAGCTATCAAATACATTTTGCACCTATTGTAGGTATAACTATTGCCCACTCAATTTCTTTCTAATAATTTGTCCTCTTTATTTCCTTATTCTAAGACTACATTAAAATTATTTGAAGCTTTAAGAGTTGTCTGTATTTCATGATCCATGATGAATTTGAGCAATAAAATGCAGGGGAGTAAGTAAGGAGTTACAAAATCTTTTATTAAATTTACAAGAAAAAATGAGAACTATATGAAGAAAACAGTATAAGATTTTACAAACACACATAAAAGAAAACCTGAAAAAATGATA
This sequence comes from Tonatia bakeri, assembly GCA_004024845.1. Classification (NCBI taxonomy): domain Eukaryota; kingdom Metazoa; phylum Chordata; class Mammalia; order Chiroptera; family Phyllostomidae; genus Tonatia; species Tonatia bakeri. The sequence continues at coordinate 816 of PVIA01011102.1, forward strand.
TACACCATATTCATGAAGAAAAACCTCAAAATAAAAATGATAGTAATCTTTTTTAAATTTAAATATATGAATTGACTGCTATTACAATCAGAATTATGATATTTTATATTTTGTCCTATGATGTAGAGTTAGGGTGGGCAAGGTAATTTGATTTTAAATGGCATCGTGGAGAATAAATACAAAATAATTAAAAATTATTTATGTAAGATATTAGTGAATAGACATTGGGCACTTATTACAAAGCCACTGATATAACATGATAATGATGTAGAATATGGAACAAAATAAAACAGAAATTCTGTACAAAATGTTCCAAGTATATATTGATATTATAATATGATATGGAACATTAAAATTGTATGGATATGATAGAGTACTTAAAATCTGACTTTGCACTATTGATGATCTGCTGTGAAAATGAAAATAGCTCTCTACATCATACCATATAAAATAGCTTTCTAGTAGATTAGTATTTAAATTAGAAGGTACCTAAAGATATGTGTTAGAAAAAAACAAGTAAGAAACTTTGTGTCCTTTGTCAGCAGAAGTTGCATGGAAAATTGACAGGAGATACTTTTACTTTATAGTTAATTTTTGAGAAAGAGAAATTTAGAGAATTTTTACTCTATAGTATTTTCAAATGAACATTTAAAAAAATAAATAAATTATGAGTATTGGGAACTGCCCTGCTTGGTTTCAGAAGCTGTAACCCCACCATGGCTAAGGCTGAGAAAAAAAGGCTTTAGAGACATAAGCTGCTAAGTAGACAAAAACTTATCCCCTCTTTCATATCTCCCTTCTTGGCCTGGGCAGATGACTGGTTAGCCAATGATAGGTTGGTAAAACCCTGTGTTGGTAAAAGCTGGCCTTTGAGCACAAGCTGATCCTTCCTATGTGTAGTCAAGCTTAGTGGAGGTAGCCACAAACTGTGGATCACTTGTAGCTTTGAACAGGCTGCCAATGATAGGTAAGATTCCTCAAAGAAGGAACAACTAAGACAGGCACAGTAGTGAAGGGACCACCAGGGAAGGACTTAGGGGACTATAGGAAAGGGGTGATGGACCTTCACCCCTCGGCTTTGTTATAGCCGAGTCTTCATTCAAGTACAGGAAGTCTCCTACTGTCTTGTTTACTTTGTTTCTCTGGCCTGACTCAAGCCTGAAAGAATGCCAGATAAGGGGGCACAACCCTATATTATTACAGGCTGTTCCCTGGGTGCAATCAAGTCTGAAAAAGAATTAATGAAGTTGTGTGAATTGTGCTTTGCTAAGAATACCCTTAGGCTAATCTATGTTAGCTGTTTAGGCTTCAAACATACAATGAGTTTATTTCCCAAACTTTTATGGCCCTTTGGTGTCACTCTATCTATCTGACTCTGACTCAGAATAAGCCCTTCTAGTTTTTTGAATGCTTATCTATTTCTTGATCATTACTGCCTGACAATGATTGATGAGCTTTACCATATATGCCCTGTATTCCTATGCAAACTAAACACAATAAAAGCACAAGGAAAGAGGTGCTTGAGGCCCTCCTCCTCTAAAAGATTTGCAGCCTTTTCTTCCCAAGCAGATCATGTCTTGGCAGATTTATTCTCATCTGTAGCAGCCAGGAGAGCTCTGTAGGACAGAGTTCACTTACAGAGGAAGACTTAAGGAAACGGACATACCAGATCTGTGCTTTAGGAAGATAAATGTATGAGCAGGAAGTTGGTTGGTCAAGAGATATTTCAAAGATGATGACCCTAAGTCAGTAAGAGGACTCTGAGGATCCACATTATTGCAGTAACAGTGGGGAAGGTAGATGTGCCAAAGCAATCAATGTTCATAGGTTTATCAGGGAAGTAAAAGAACTCACATCAGATAAATCAAATTGCCATTAAGGAAGTTGAAAGGGAAGGAAAAGGCATTTTAAAATCAAAATGATCAGATTCCAGTGCCAGGTCTTTGACTCCTGGTGATGTGTCCTTAGGCCCTTCTTAGAGTCTGTTTTCTTATCTTTAAAATGGAGATAATAGTATCTACTTCTCAAGACTTTTGTCTAATGGGTTTAGAACAGAGATGTGAAAGTTCATCTACAGGAAATTTACTTTCTAAGAAACAATGGAAACATCTTAATCTTTTGTACAAAAATAAATAATTTTGTCTCTAATTCTGCTTTATGCAACACACACATACACATTTACAACTCACTCTCCATATCCTGAAGTAACTAGCTAAGGCAACAAAAATTCTACTTCAAACCAGATAGTGGATCAATAAATATGTAATAACCAAGTTAAGTGTGGTCAAGTCAAGTTTCAACTGAATTGCTTGAAGTTTTGTATCACTTTTTCAGGTTTGATGATGATTTCATGGTTAACTAATTTCAACCAAATTTGATAAACCATCAGAAGTTATGAAGATATTCATCCTGCTAAGTTCAGGGAAATAATCCAGGACAGACTCAGGCATGTGGTTCAGGGACAGGGGGACACACCCACCATCTTTCCTGAGTCTCAATTGCATCTCCCCCAATGGGAGATCCTCCCAATTTTGCCAAAAGTGTTAGGCTAGCAGGAAGAAGCAGGCAAAAGCAGATCCTGCAGTGCCTTGGGATATTTGCTGACCCACCTCTGGTCCCTGTGTTGGTAAAAGTTGGCCTTTGAGCACAAGCTGATCCTTCCTATGTGTAGTCAAGCTTAGTGGAGGTAGCCACAAACTGTGGATCACTTGTAGCTTTGAACAGGCTGCCAAGAACCAGACATGGACAGTACTTGACATTGGTTTACACCAGCATCAGACAACAACCAACCAGTTTTGAAATGGAAATCCTAGGATGCAGGTACTAAAGTCTACTGAGATGAATTCTTTTTTTTTATTTTATTTTAATCATTGTTCAAGTACAGTTTTCTCCCCTTTACTCCCAATCCAGTCCACCAACCCCTCCCTCCCAACTTCCCTCCCATTACCACCCTCCCCCTAGTTTTTGTCCATGTGTCTTTTAACTTTGTTCCTGTAAACCCTCCCCCTTTTCCCCTGAAACTCCCTCTTCTCTTTCCTCTGGTCACTTTCTGCCTGTCCTCTATTTCAGTGTCTTTGCCTGTATTTTGCTTGTTTCTCTATTTTGTTGTTTACTCTAATTTGTTCTTTTCCATTATTTTTTTTACTCTTTCTCTTTCATGGCCTTTTTATTAACTTTTTTCTTTTTCTCTGTTTTTTCTTCACATCTTTCATTTTACTCCTTTCTTACTATATTTTTCTTATTTCCTTTTCATAATTTTCTTTTTATCTTTCATTGTATTTTGCCATTTTCATCTTTCTATTCTTTATTTTTATTTCTCTTCCTTCCTTTCATAATCATTATTTATTTTCTTTGGTCTTCTCATACTTTTTAAATTTGACTATTCTCTTTCTCTTTACTTGCTTCTTATTCTTTGCTCTTTTGTTGTTGATTTTGCTGGGGTTTTTTTTTGCTGGCATTTTCTTTGCTTTTTAAAGTTGTTTTGTTTTGTTCTGTTAGCACTTATACAACAGCTTTCAAGATGGAGTTGTGGTTGAGCCTCTCAGTCAGCCAGCCAAAGGGGAGATCCAACAAACAAATGGGCCAATAACAATAAAACACAATTACAACAAGAAAGCCCACATAACACACACAAGGACATTCCTAGAACATCCACCTCAGGTGAGATCAAGGAGATTATACCACTGGGTCCCACAGGACTCCATACCACAAAGACTGGTAGTCATGCATAGAAGCAAACACAAAGAGGCAGCTAAAGTGATAATATGAAGAAACAACCACAAATAATTAATTGGGGGGAATCTTCAGAAAAAGAACTAAATTAAAACAAGCAATTTATCAGTCATGGAGTTCAGAGCAATGGTTATAAGGATGCTCAAGGAACTTAGTGAGAACTACAAGGAACTTCAGTGGGAACCACTAGGAACTTAGTGGGAATTACATCAGCATGAAAAATGACATAGAAATTATGAATAAGTATGAGTTGGAAAAAGAATTTACTAGGAGTTAAAAGCAGGCTCAATGATGCAGAGGATCAAATTAACAATATGGAAGACAAAGTAAAAAAAAAAAAAAAACACCCAATCCTAAAAGAAAAAGAAAAAATACATAAAAAGAATGAGGATAGTTTAAGGGAACTTTGGGTCACTGTAAAACATAGCAATATCTGCATCATAGAGGTACCAGAATAAGAAAAGAGGAAGCAAGAAAGAGAAAAGCTGATTGATGAAATAATGATAGAAAACTCCCCTAACTTGCTGAAGGAAAAAGTCACACAAGTTTAGGAAGCACAAACAGTCCCAATCAACACAAACACAAACAGATCACATCAAAATGCATCATAAATACAATGGCCAAGTTTAAAGACACAGAGAGAATCTTAAAGGCAGCAAGAGAGAAACAGTTAGTTACCTACAAGAAAGCCCTATAAGGCTGTCAGCTGATTTTTCAATAAAAATGCTTTAGGCCAGAAGAGATTGACAGAAAGTATTCAGAGTAATAAAAAACAAGGGCCAGCAAACAAAACTACCATCTCCAGCAGGCAATCAGTTAAAAATGAAGATGAAATAAAGAGATTATCAGTCAAAAAAAAAAAAAGGCTAAAGGAGCTCATTACCAGCAAACCAGCACTGTAAGAGATGTTAAAGAAATGGTTTAAGAAGAAAAAGAAATAGAGAGAGGAATACATGTATAAAGAAAAAAATGGTAATAAATAATTATTTATCAACAATAACCTCAAATGTAAATAAAATAAATACTCCAAGTAAATGACATAGGGTAGCTGAGTGGATAAAAAGACATGATCCATATATATGCTGTGCACAAAAGATCCTTCTCAAAACAAAAGATTTGCACAGGCTAAAAAGTGAAGGGATGGAAAAAATATTCCATGCAAATGGAGATGGAAAAAAATCTGAGATAGTATTACTTACATCTGACAAAATAGACTTCAAAACAAAGGCCATAATGAGACAAAGAAGGTCACTATATAATACTAAAGGGATAGATCTAACAGAAGGACCTAACCATGGTAAACATATATGTACCTATTATAGGAGCACCTATATATATAAAGAAATTCTTGGTAGACTTTTAAAAGAAGAGGCAACAGCAATATAGTTATTGTAAGGGATATAAACAATTCACTTTTACCAATAGGTAGATCGTCCAGACAAAAAAAATTAAAAGAAAAAAGAACAGTGATCTTAAACAACATACTAGATTGAATGGCTGTAGTTGACACTTATAGAGCATTTCATAACAAAGCAGCAGAACAAACATTCTTCTTAAGTGCACATGGATCATTCTGAAAGACAGATTACATGTTAGGACACAAAATAAGTTTTAAGAAATTCAGGAACATTGAAATAATATTATTTTTTTTTTCAGAAAACAATGGCACGACACTAGAAATCAACCTAAATAAAAAAAAAACTAATAAATATTCAAGTGGAGCCTAAATAGCATGTTATAATATAATGAATGGGTTATCAATGAGACCAAGGAAGAAGTAAAAAATTACCTGGAAACAAATGAAAATGAACATACAACCCAAAGCCTATGGGACACAGTGAAAATGTCCTGAAAGGGAAATTCATAGCAATAAAAGCCTACCTTAATAAGTAAGAAAATCTCAAATAGACAATCTGGCCCTACACCTAATAAAAATATAAAAACAACAAAAGTAAAGCCTGTAAATCCTAGAAGGAAGGAAATAATCAAGATCATAGTGAAAATAAAAAGACCTAGATACTAGATAAACAATTCAAAAGATCAAGAAATCCAGGAACTCCTTTCTTGTGAAGATAAAACTGATGAATTATTAGCCAGAATCATCAAGAGAAAAAGATAGAGGACTCAAATAAATAAAATCAGAAGAGAAAGGGGAAGTAACAACTGGTATCACAGAAATATAAAAGATGGTAAGGAAATAGTAGAACAAGTATATGCCATGAAATTGGACAACCTGAGCTAACTGGATAAATTTCTAGAAACATACAATATTCCAAAGAAGAATCAGAAAGAAGATGAAAACAAATAGGCCCATAGCAACTAATGAAACTGAAACATTAATCAAAAAACTCCCAACAAACCAAAAGTCCTACTATATTAGATGGCTTCACAGGCAAATTTTACCAATCATTCAATGAAGAACTAACATCTATCCTTCTCAAACTATTCTAAAATAAATCTGGAGGAGAGAACACTTCCAAACTCTTTATACAAAGCCATTATTAGCCAAATTTCAAAACCAGATGAAGACACAACAAAAAAAGAAAATTATAGGCCAATATTCCTGAGGAACATAGATGTTAAAATCCTCAACAAAAGATTAGCAATGTGGATCCAGCAATGTATTACAAATATCATACCCATGATCAAATGGGATTTATACCAAGTATGCAAGGTTGGTATAATATTCAAAAATCAATAAATATGATACATCACATAAACAAAATGATAGATAAAAATCACATGATCATACCAATAGATGCAGAAAAAAAAAACATTTAATAAAATCCAGCACCCATTTATGATAAAAATGCTTCACAGTAAATTTGAATAAATGGATCATACCTCAATATAATAAAGGCCATTTGTAAAAACCTACAGCCAACATTATACTCAATAGGCCAAAACTAAAAGTGTTTCCCTTATGTACAGGAATAAGACAGGATGTCCACTTTTCATTCTCATCCAACACAGTCCTGGAAGTCCTAGCTAACCTGATATTGTACATAGAAAACCCTAAAGACCCCACAAAAAAACTACTCAACCTAGTAAATCAATTCAGCAATTTGGTGGATATAAAATCAATACTCAGAAATTGATTATATTTGTATACACCAATAATAAACTATCAGAAAGAAAAACCAAGAAAAAATCCCATTTACTATTGCAACAAAAAGGTATCTAAAAGTAAATTTAACCAAGGAGGTAAAAGCACTGTATTTGGAAAACTATAGAACATGAAAGAAAGAAAGAGAGGAAGATATAAATAAGTGAAAGCATATATTGTGTTTATGGATGGAGAGAATTAACATCATTAAAATGGCCACACTACCCATAGCAATCTAGATTCAGTGCAATTTCTATTAAAATATCAATGGCATATTGCACAGATCTTAACAAATATTCCAAAAATTTAATGAAACCAAAAGACCCTAAATAGTCTCAGAAATCTTGAGAAAGAAGAATGAAGTTGAAGAGATGACAACACCTGATATCAAACTATACTATAAGGACATTCTAACCAAAATAACCTGGTACTGGCATAAGAACACACATATAGATCAATGCAACAGAAAAAAAGAGCCCAGAAATAAACTCATACCTTTGTGGTCAATTAATATCTGACTAAGGAGGTAAGAGCACACAATGGAGTACAGACAGTCTCTTCAATAAATGGTGCTGGGAAAATTGCACTAGTACATCCAACAAAGAAAAATGCAGACCACCAACTCAAATACATTGGAATAAACTCAAAATGGTTAAAAGACTTAAATATAAATTGCAGTACCATAAAATTCCTAGAGGCAGTAAGTTCCAAAGGACGGAAAATTTCAAAGGCAGTAAAGTTTCAGCTATCTTGCATAGCGATATCTTTGCCCATGTCTCCCAACACAAGGGACACTAAGGAAAAAATAAACCAATGGGACTACATCAAATTAAAAAAGTGCTGCACATCTAAAGAAACTATAATTAAAATGAAAAGTGAACCCACTGTGTGGGAGAAGATACATGCCAATAACACATCAAATAAAGGTTTAATCTCCAAATTATATAAAGAATTTATAGCACTCAAAACCAGGACACAAACAATACAATTTTAAAAAATGGGCAAAGGACCACAATAGAAACTTCTCTGAGGACGACAATGAGATGGCCCATAGACATGTGAAAAAATCCTCAACATCACTAATCATAAGAGAGGTGCACATTAAAACCTCAATGAGCTATCATCTCACACCTGTAAAAATGGCTATAATTTAATAAACTATCTCACAATAAGAACTGGTGAAAGTGCAGAGAAAAAGGGATCCTAATTCACTGTTAGGGATGTAGACTAGTGCAGCCACTGTGGAAAACAGTGTGGAGTTTCCTCAAAAAATTATAAATGGAACTTCCTTCTGATCCAGAGTTTGATTCAAGTTCTGGGCATATATCCAAAGAATCTCAAAACACCAATTCAGAAGAATATATGCAACCCTATGTTCATATGAGCACTATTCACAATCACCAAGATGTCTAGAAACAGCCTAAATGCCCATCAGAAGATGAGTGGATAAAAGAGCTGTGGTTAATTACACAATGGAATAGTATATAGCAGTAAAAGTGAAGGAACTCTTACCTTTTGTGACAGTTACAGGTGAACCTGGAGACTACTAAGTGAAATAAGCCAGTCAAAGACAAACACAATATGATCTCACTTATATGTGGCACATAATAAACAAAGTAAACTAACAAAATAGAATCAGAGGCATAGAAACTGTGAACAGACTGAGATCTGTAAGAAGAGAGATGGTACGGGAGTTGGTTTGAAGAAGGTGGAAGGATTTACCAAAGAACATATATATATGTGTGACCCATGGAAATGGACAATAGTGTGGGGATTGCCTGAGGAAGTTGGGGGCTGGATGGAAGGGGACAAAGGGAAATTGGGACAACTGTGATAGCATAAACAATAAAATATTTATTAAAATGTTGTGAAGATACATTTTATATTTTATTCAAGGATGTTGTGAATATCTTGAAAAACACAAAAATTTACACATATTTTCCACATTGGTTTATCTTCTAGAAATTTTAATGTCTTTTAATTAAATCTGGCACATGAATAAGTTACAGAAACTTCTGTAAGAAAGATATCTAGAAGGCTACTTAAAGCAAAATTAACATATTATTTGACTTGTAAAAGAGATAAAATCACTACTATCTGTGAGCCACTAGCTCTCACAGTCTGACATAATTTTGATTTTACCCATGACTTACATCATATCAGATATGTTTCCATATAGCACAGTAGATTATTGGAAAGTACTGTGTTTACTTGTTTATGAAAACTCAGGTCCATGTTTAGCAGGAACCAGGTTGTTTTACATTTAAGCAGCTTCTTCCCTTTAGCATTTTTACCAACTGTCTTTATCCTGAACTTGATGAATTTCTAGTCTCTTAGGGCTCCTCTGCACTTCATTTACTTCACATGGCCTTATGTGCAATTCAAATACCTCTTAATTCATATAGCACCTACTTGAAAACATGTTTGGTGAAGCATTTGTTTCTATTTTGCAAGCAAGATATGCTTGTCTGTTCTGAACAGCTATGCATGAAAGGCACATTTGTGGAAAAAAAGTTGTTCTTTGAGAAGGAACACTGTATCTTAGCCCCAAATCTGCCTTCCCCTCTTTCTCCTTGCTCTGACATGACAAGACATTGCCCTGTGTTCTCTAGTAAAAGAAAGGGAAATTCACACGTGTGGGATCTGCTCTGAATTAGCCATGCATATAAATGGTTCAGCTTTACCTATACAGTTGTTATTACTCTTAAAAGGCAGAGAGGGAACTGAAAGCTAGGGATTTCAAACTAAGCAGGGATGTGATTTCAAAGTTCAAAGTCCCTAACACTCTTTTTTTTCAGGTACTTCGCACTTCTTGGGTGAAGTTGGAAAGATGTGTGTAGCAGGGACAGTTTCCAGGTCTATTCCAGGTCTCCATAATTAGAGGATCTGTATTTCAAATGGCCAAGTATGAGATATTGGATAATTGCTTTCTGGGAATTACAGGAAGTATCATCTTAAGTAGAAAGTTGGTGAAATGTTCGATTTGATTATTCTAACAGCAATGTGCAGTCAGCGCAAGCACCCAACAAAAAAATCTGTGAGGGCTAGGTCTAGTTTAATTGGAACATTCAATTAAATTCTACAACTTAGTTTCTTTTCACTTGTCCATAAATTATACTAGGAGATTAAAGTATCCATGAGAACATTTGGACCACACAGTTCAAATTATACACATTGTTTGGATTAAGTGATTATTTCTGTATGAGCTTGCTGATTGCCCTGAACATGTTGGCTAAAAAACAAATAGAGTTTCTAAACTTGCATTAAATTTTAGAGAGTGAGGAGTGGTACTGGATCTAAGGGTTTAGGTTGAGGGCTCTGTCTGGAAAGCCAATTCTACTCTTAGGTGGTATCCCTGGGGTTGGCTGGGTTTGTGGTTTACTTTCTGGCGGGTGAAACCACAGTTCCCAGGGACTCCTGTCTCTTTTTTCAGACCTAATATCATGGGAAAGGTTTAAAGAATCCTCAGGTTTTGTCATCTGTTTTTCTCTCATTACTGGATAAATTAAAAAATGTAGGAAAATCAAGAAAACATCATCTGCTTGACAAAACATCCTTGCCATTGTGTTCAGCGATACAATACACTTTCACCCTGTACTAAGAAAATAAAGTGTACAAAAAAACCTAATACAAATTGTGGAGCTTAGAGTGAGGTAGTGAGATTGGAATCAATAATTGTGTTTGGGATACTTATTAGACATACAAGAAGAGGGATTTCAGCTGTAATGTCAGGGTGTAGGTTGTTGTTATTACTGTTGTTCTTGTTATTTTCAAGGTTTGAGTGCTTAGACCTTGGATGTGAAAATGTCTGGAGTCACACTAACAATGCAGAAAGCAGGTCAGGGTTATCACATTTGGTACCAAGTGCACAACCATGCAGTTAGGATAGGTGTCAGGTCAGAGTGAAGAGCAGGGAATTTGAACCTTGGTTCAGCAGGTTGTTTAATAAATGGCAAACATTTACAAATATATTCATGAAAAACCAGTCTTTACCTCCTACATGCCTACATATTTGTTGTGTATGTCAGGAAACTATTCGAATATTGGGTATTTCAGAACTGATAGGAAACTACAGAGATGAAGGGGAGTACATAGTCATGGGGAAATAACAGGAGGAGACAGAAGGGGGGACAGAATAACATGGGGACAGGAGCTTAGAGTCCATCCCCTACTGACTCTTATCTCTTCTCAACAGTGGGAAGTCACTTTGCCTACACATCAGACTTCATCACGTACTGGGGCCCTCACTTTAAAGACAAGGTATAGTTAGTTGTTATAGCTTCCTTTAGAAAAAATTACAATTTTGCTAAAAGAAATTCAACACTGACCATCAGAGAGATAAGAAAAGGCACTGGACTGGAAATCTGAAACAGAAGTAGAAGCCTTGTCTCTGTGGTTAAAGAGCTTTGGACAAGTTGCTTGCCATTTCTGAGCTGGTCCCAGCTTCCTCATTCAAGTGTGAACACTGTGCTGAACATATCCTAAGAGCCCTCCCTGAACCAACAGTTTCTGAATTTAAGATTAAGGGCATTAAAGGGTCTGTTGTGGTTGCTCAAGTGTAACCAGAGTAGAGAGTTAGTAACAGAGAAGGGTTTTTTTACAGGTTCCTTTGACTCTGTGGCATTGTGAGATCCCAGCAGGCACAGTAGTAGGTGGCTTCATCAGACTTGATGACATTATTGATTATCAGGTAAAAGACTCCGTCATCTTTCCTATATGTCTCCAAGCGGGGATTGAGCTGGTGATCCTTGTTATTCTTGGTTGAGCCATAAAGGATTCGTCTCAGAGGCTCCCCTTCTTTTTCTTCATACCAGTGCACAATGGCATTCTCAAGGGGAACCCCAGACAGCTTGCAGGTTATATGCACTGTTTTGTCTGGTGTCCGGGTAAAGGAGAGTTGATCTTGAGATATACTCATTTTGGTGTCTCCATCTGAAATGTAAGGAAGGGAATTCAGTGGCACTTGAAAAAGTTGACTCTGGCGATAAAAACAATGAAAAGATAAGTAAGGGGGAAGTCAACCTACAAACCCAAGCCAAAGATGCAAGGAAAATCCATGGGATTTGCATTGCCAGTGACTAGTCAGAATGGACACTCTGAGGGGTGTTAATCAGGACCAGAGATGCAGTGACAACCCTTGTTCTGCAGAGGCAGTGACAGGAGTGGAAAGTTTGCTTTATAACCTATGAAAGTCCTTCCTGGTAAGATCTGTCACAGTGTTATTTTATCATGTTCCTGGTATTCAGGAACTCTCAGATCCCAGAATACCACATCAAAATGCCTGTGTTACAATAATTGAATGATAACTTTCTCTTGAGAGCCATTTCCTCCCATTTTTCCCAAAAATATTGCTACAAATATACCTATTTTTGAGTTCAGTTGTAAATATTTTTACCATATTTTATGACAATGTGTGTAGCTATGTATGGCTAGCATGAAAGTGAAAAGTATCATTACTTTATACTCACTAATGAGATCATTTTCCACCAATTAATGCAGAAATATGTATATTTTATAGATTAATTGTTTACAGAAATTTTACAAAGTTTAGTAAATATAATTGTAGGTATTGCTTTAAATACTATGATGTTAAATACTATGAATACTATGTATACTGTGCTGTGAATGAAGAAATATGTTGGGGGGGGGATTTTGTTTCCTTCCACTTTATTCCTATTCAGAATTCTGCCTGAGCAAGATAGAGGCCAGGTAAGCTGGCAGAGCCCACTACCCTCTGCACACAGATGAAATACCTAGCTGACCTACTAAGGAACAGAGTGAACAGCCAATAGCACCCCAGCATATATGATGATTAGAGACCAAAAATTGTACAGGACATTGAAAAACCAGACGGTAAGGAGAGTGCTTCAGGACAATAAGGTCCCTGGGACCAGCACAGGGACCAGTGCCGGGACCAGGACAGCTGCAGCCTCAGGCCCAGCACCCTCTGGGTATGCCACAAAGTTCTTGGGAGAGAGCTGGGTCAATGGCTTCTCCCCAGCCAAACAAGGTTTGAGTGGCACCAGGAGAGACCTGGTCCTTGAAGTCACAGAGAGGGGAATAAGAACTAAGAGGCAAACACACAGGGGCTGTGAGCACCCATGGAATCTGTGGATGCGGCTGGTGTGAGTTGAGAGCTGAGAGTTGAGCTGTGATGGACCCTGACCTGGATAGTCTCTGGTCTGGTTGGAGAGGTGGGCTGTGTGAGAGGCCAGGCGTCAGTATGGAGCGGCAGGCTTGGACAAGAGGAATTTCTCAAAAAGAAAAAGTGAAAACAGCGATACTTGGTGGTTGTTTAAGGAATTCTCCTGCAGCAACCACTCTGGCCTCCTGCATACCTAGCCATGTAGCCTACCAAGGTGGCACAGAAGGCCCTGCACACACTCCCATAGCCTTGGGAAGAGTACATGCCCAAACCTGAGGGAACGAAGGTGGCCAGGCAAAGTGCACATGCCCACAATGCAGGGAGAGTGCGTTCTGGGAGGGCCCCAAGCCCACACCCAAAGCCCCAGGGAGAGTGCCAGCCCAGCCCAGCCCAGAGGCTGCTGGGGAATAGGCTGGAGGCTGAACTGCCAATCAGGAAGGGAGAAAAGGGAAATCAATCACCCCTCAGCCTGCTGCAGCCAGGAAGAACAGCAAAACTGGTCTGGCCAGTTTGAAGTAAGCAGGAGGCTTTTTTTTTTTTTTTTTTTTTTAAGTAATTCTTTTTTTTTTTTTAATTTTTTATCTTTAAACTTTTTTATTTTCCTTCATCTTCCTTATTTTTTCCTTCTTCCTTTCTTTCCCTTTTTATCTCTTCTTCCTTCCTTTTTGTTAAATATAATTCCTAAAAGTGAGACAAAAAAAAACACCCCAAAACCCTGGAATGGTGAAAAGACAAGATATGAACCCAAGGAGGGGGCACCACAACAGCTGAGACAGTGAGACAAATTTCACTCTGCTACTACAGAGAACTTGCAAGGTATTGCATATTTGTATTATAATTCTTTTCATTATTCTTACATCTTTCATTTTATTACTATTTTTGTAATTTTCCTCTTTCTGATTAGTCTTCTTCACTTGGCTGGTTAAATTGAATTGTTTGACTGGTTTCCCTTGTTCTCTCTTTCGTAGTGTATTGTTAATTTACTGTCTTTCATTTCATTTGTGTTCTGTTAGCACACTCCTCTAGGTCCTATACTTCCTATTCTGGTTATCCAGGTCACATAGATTCTGTCATATGATTGTTGCTCCATTATTATTATAAATAATAGCTGTTACATACAATTGTAAATACTACACAACACTCCTCCCAGATCTTAGTCCACTTAATGGCTTCCTGAACTCTATTACTGTTGTGGTTAACTCTATTCTCTCACACACTACACCTATTTTCGATCCTTTACTCTCATTTTACCTCATAATCTGACCTTCCACAAGCTCAGTGCTTTCTAGATCAAACTCACAATCCTTCCCCTGCAAACAAGAGTCTTACTTTCTTTTCACCATTTCTAAAAAAGTGGCCAAATGGGTGAAATATCATGGTTAACACCATACATATCCAAAGGGGCTGCTATCTCTTCTCTATGGGCTGATACTGTAAATATCATAGAATGCACTCTTGCTGTCTCAAACCATTTTGCCTTTCCCCCTCCAAATGATCACGAAAAAGAGTAGGTGGAAGCTATGAGCACAAGTATACTTGCTGGAAGAAGAAACTCACCAAAAAAAGAACCACCAACAGATAACAACAGAAGAAGGTGAAGAAGGGAGTGGAAGTCACACTAACTCAACCCAGGACCTATCCGGAAATACAACTAAATGGTGCAGAAATTATTCAGAACAAATGACTGAACAAGAGCAAGAAAGAATCCTTTAAACCTTGTACACACAGAAGAACCAACTTCAATACAACCTGCCCACACCTGCACAATAGAATACAAGAGATAGTGGACAGAGTGACTCTCAGTTAACCAGATGGTGGGAAGGACCTACCAAGGAAAACCCCAACAGCAATCAGATCCGAAACACATACACAGAGCCAACATAAAAGGTAACCCAAGACCAGTGACCCTGGGAGATCAAGGGAATGGCACCACTAAATATCACAGGTATTTTACCATAGAAGTTGACACAATAAACCCAGGGAGTCAAAACAGATAAATTTAAGAAGCAGAGGCTAAAAAGAAGATTCTCACAAACAATAGGAAGACAAAGAAACAATCTCAAAATGAAAGGAAAGGAAGAAGCCTCAGAAGCAAGTCAACTATTCGATATTGAGTTCAAAACAATGGTTATAAGGAAGCTTAATGAGCTACCAGAAACTACAGGGAAACTACAATGAACTCACTGCAAACTATATCAATATGAAAAAGGAAATACAGACTATCAACAAGGGCCAAGAGGAAATGAAGGATACAATTTCTAAACTGAAGAACACAGAAGAAGGAATGAAAAGCAGGATCAATGAAGCAGAGGAATGGATCAGCAGATTGGGGAACAAGGCAGAAAAAAGCACCCAGAATGAGCAAGAAAAGGAAAAGAGACTCAGAAAGAATGAAGAGGGGTTAAGGGAAATGCAGGACAACATGAAATGTAAAAATATCTGTATAATAGGGATACCAGAAGGAAAAGAAGAAGGGGAAGAAATAGAAAACCTATTTGAAAAAAGTCATGATGGAAAACTTCCCTAATTTGATGAGAGAAAAAGTCACACAAATCCAGGAAACACAGACAGTTTCAATCAAGAGGAACTCAAAGAGGCCAACTTCAAGACACATCATAATAAAAATGGCAAAATTCCAAGACAAAGAGAGAATCATAAAGGCAGCAAGGGAGAAACAAGATGTAACATACAAGGAAACCCTGATAAGGTTAGAAGCTGACTCCTCAATTGAAGTGCTCCAAGCCAGAATGGAATGGCAAGAAATATTCCAAGTAATGAGAACCAGAAGCCTGCAACCAAGATTACTTTATCCAGCGAGGCTCTCAATTAAAATGGAAGGAAAAATATGATGCTTCCCAGACAAAAGAAGCTTCAAAGAATATACCTTCTCCAAACCAGCTCTGAAGGAAATGCTAAAGGGTTTCCTTTAAAAACAGGAGGAAAAACAGTGAAAGAGAGAGGAACATGGGTACAAAAAAATGGGAATGAATAAGCACCTATCAATAAAAAACTTAAATGTAAATGGAGTAAATGCCCCAATCAAAAAACACAGAATAGTGGAATGGATAAGAAAACATGACCCACACATATGCTGCCTACAGGAGACCCACCTCAGAACAAAAGACCTACACAGACATAAAGTGAAGAGCTGAAAACAAAGACTTCAAGCAAATGGACAGGAAAAAGAAAAAGCCAGGATAGCAATACTCATATCAGACAAAATAGACTTCAAAAAAAAAACATTAAAAGAAACCCAGAAGGTCACTTCATAATACTGTGACACATCATAATTACAAATGAAGAATCCACCAAGAAGACATAAACATTGAAAATATATATGCACTCAACATAGGAGCACCCAAATACATAAAGAAAATCTTGGAGGATGTCAAGAAACGTATTAACAGCAGCACAATTGTAGTAGGGGATTTTTAACACCCCACTGTCAAAAATAGATAGATCTTCCAAACAAAATATCAACAAAGATATTGCGGCATTGAACAATGCCCTAGATGAAATGGACTTAACTGATATATAGAGAGCCTTTGATCCCCCAAAATCAAAATACACATTCTTTTCAAATGCACATGGAACATTTTCTTTTTTTTATTTTAATTTTTATTTTAATCATTGTTCAAGTACAGTTTTCTCCCCTTTACTCCCAATCCAGCCCACCTACACCCCTCCCTACTTCCCTCCCATTACCACCTTCCCCCTAGTTTTTGTCCATGTGACTTTTAACTTTGTTCCTGTAAACCCTCCCCCTTTTCCCCTGAAACTCCCTCTTCTCTCTCCTCTGGTCACTTTCTGCCTGTCCTCTATTTCAGTGTCTTTGACTACATTTTGCTTGTTTCTTTCTTTTGTTGTTTAGGTTCCTGTGAAAGGTGAGATCATATAGTATATGTGTTTCACCACTTGGCTTATTTCACTTAGCATAATGCTTTCCAGTTCCATCCATGATGTTGCAAAGGGTAGGAGCTCCTTCTTTCTTTCTGCTGCATAGAATTCCATTGTGTAAATGTACCATAGTTTTTTGATCCATTCATTTACTGATGGGCATCTCGGTTGCTTCCAGCACTTAACTATTGTAAATTGTGCTGCTATGAACATTGGGGTGCAAAGGTTCTTTTGGATTGGTGTTTCAGGGTTCTTATGACATAGTCCCAGCAGTGGAAATGCTGGGTCGAAAGGCAGATCCATTTTTAGTTATCTAAGGAAGTTCCATACTGTTTTCCATAGTGGTTGTACCAGTCTACAGTCCCTCAAACAGTGCACTAAGGTCCCCTTTTCTCCACAACCTCTCCAACACTTGCTGTTTGTTGCTTTGTTTATGATGGCCATTCTGACTGGTGTGAAGTGGTATCTCATTGTGGTTTTAATCTGCATCTCTCTGATAGCTAGTGATACTGAACATCGTTTCATGTGATTTTGGATCTTCTGTATGTCCTCCTTGGAGAAGTGTCTGTTCAAGTCCTTTGACCATTTTTTAATTGGGTTGCTTGTCTCCTTAGAGTGGAATCATGTAAGTTCTTTATATATTTTGGAGATTAAGCCCTTGTCTGAGGTATCATTGGCAAATATGTTTCCCCATACAGTTGATTCTCTTTTTATTTTGATGCTGTTTCTTTAGCTGTGCAGAAGCTTTTTATTTTGATGAGGTCCCATTTGTTTATTCTTTCCTTTATGTCCCTTGCTCTAGGGGACATGTCAAAAAAAGTTTTTGCATGATATATCTGAGATTTTCCTACCTATGTTCTCCTCTAGTACTTTAATGGTGTCACGGTTTATATTTAAGTCTTTTATCCATATTGAATTTATTTTTTTATAAGATGTAAGTTGGTGTTCTAGTTTCGTTTTTTTTTGCACGTAGCTGTCCAGTTCTCCCAGCATCATTTGTTGAAGAGGCTATTTTTACTGCATTTTGTGTTGCTGCCTCCATTGTCAAATACCAATTGACCATAGAGGCTTGGGTTTATTTCTGGGCTCTCTGTTCTGATCCATTGGTCCATGTGCCTGTTTTTATGCCAGTACCAGGCTGTTTTGACTACAGTGGCCTTGTAGTATAGTTTAGTGTCAGGTAGTGTGATCCCTCCTACTTGACTCTTTTTTCTCAAAATTGCAGCAGCTATTTGGGGTCATTTATGGTTCCATATAAATTTTTGCAGTATTTGTTCTATGTCTGTGAAATAAGCCATTGGTACTTTAATAGGTATCGCATTGAATGTGTAAATTGCTTTGGGTAATATGGACATTTTGATGATATTTATTCTTCCAATCCATGAACATGGGATATGTTTCCATTTGTTTGTGTCTTCCTTGATTTTTTTCCTCAGTGGTATATAGTTTTCTGAATACAGGTCTTTTATCTCTTTGGTTAGGTTTATTTCTAGGTATTTTCTTTTTCTTTTTGCTATTTCAAATGGGATTTTTTCCTTGATTTCTACTTCTGCTGTTTCATTGGTGGTGTACAAAAATGTCTTTGATTTCTGGATATTGACTTTGTATCCCGCTGTTTTGCCAAATTCGTTTATTAGGCCGAGCATTTTTTTGGTAGAGTCTGTAGGATTTTCTACATACACTATCATGTCATCTGCAAACAATAACAGTTTTGTTTCTTCCTTTCCAATTTGGATGCCTTTTCTTTCCTTTCCATGTCTGATTGCTGTGGCTAAACTTCCAATACTATATTAAATAAAAGGGGTGAAAGTGGACAGCCTTGTCTTGTTCCTGTTCTTAGTGGAAAAGATTTTAGTTTTTACCCATTGAGTATGATGCTGGCTGTAGGTCTCTCATATATGGCCTTTATGATGTTGAGGAATGTTCCCTCTATTCCCATTTTGCTGAGTGTTTTTATCATAAATGAGTGCTGTACCTTGTCAAATGCTTTTTGCGCATCTATTGATATGATTATGTGATTTTTGACTTTGCTTTTGTTTATGTGATGTATTACATTTACTGATTTGTAAATATTGAACCATCCTTGCGTCCCTGGGATGAAACCCACTTGGTCATGGTGTATGATCTTTTTAATGCATTGTTGGATGTGGTTTGCCAGTATTTTGTTGAGGATTTTAGCGTCAACGTTCATCAGAGACATTGGCCTGAAGTTTTCCTTCTTTGTTGTGTCTTTATCTAGTTTTGGAATGAGGATGATGTTGGCCTGATAAAAAAAGTTTGGGAGTCCTCCAACTTCTTGATTTTTTTGGAATAGTCTGTGAAGAATAGGGGTTAGCTCTTCCTTCAATTCTTTGTAGAATTCTCCTGTGAAACCATCTGGTCCAGGGCTTTTGTGTGTTGGGAGTTTTTTAATTACTGCTTCAATTTCTTTTGCTGTTATTGGTCTGTTCAGGTTTTCTGCTTCTTTTTCATTGAGTTTTGGAAGATTACATTTTTTCCAGAAATTTGTCCATTTCATCTAGGTTTTCAAATTTCTTGGCATATAGTTCTTCGTAGTAATTTCTTACAATTATTTGTATTTCTGTGGTATCGATTGCAATCGCTCCTCTTTCATTTCTGATTGTGTTTATTTGGGTCTTCTCTCTTTTTTTCTTCATGAGCCTGCTTAAAGCCTTGTCAATTTTGTTTATCTTTTCAAAGACCAGCTCCTGGATTCATTGATCCTGAGAATTGTGCTTTTAGTCTCTATGCCATTTAATTCTGCTCTGATCTTGTTTATTTCTTTCCTTCTACTTGCTCTGGGCTATCTTTGTTGTTGTTCCTCTAGTTCTTGTATACGTAGGGTTAGGTTGTTTGTTTGAAATAGTTCTATCTTTTTGAGGTATGCCTGTATCACTATGAACTTCCCTCTCAATACTGCCTTCTCTGTGTCCCATAAGTTTTGGGTTGTTGTGAGTTCATTTTCATTTGTTTCCAGAAACCTTTTGATTTCTTCCCTAATTTCCTTCCTGACCCATTCATTGTTTACTAGCATGCTGTTTAATCTCCATGATTTTGAGTGTTTTGGGTTTTATTCCTTGGGGTTGGTTTCTAGTTTCAATCCCTTGTGGTCAGAGAAAATGCTTGGTATGATTTCGATTTTCTTGACATTGTAGAGACCTGTTTTATATCCTATCATGTGGTCTATCTTTGAAAATGTTCTGTGTACATTTGAAAAGAATGTGTATTTAACTGCCTTGGGATGGAGGGCTCTGTAAATATCAGTTAAGTCCATTTCATCTAGGGTATTGTTCAATGCCACAATATGTTTGTTGATATTTTGTTTGGAAGATCTGTCCATTTTTGACAGTGGGGTGTTAAAATCTCCCACTATAATTGTGTTGCTGTCAATATTTTTCTTGAAGTCCTCTAGGACTTTCTTTATGTATTTGGGTGCACTTATGTTCGGTGCATATATATTTACAATATTTATGTCCTCTTGGTGGGTTCTTCCCTTGAGTATTATGAAGTGACCTTCTGGGTCTCTCTTTATGGCCCTTTTTTTGAAGTCTATTTTGTCTGAAATGAGTATTGCTACCCCGGCTTTTTTTTTTTCCTGTCCATTTGCTTGGATAATTTGTTTTCAGCCCTTCACTTTCAGCCTGTGCAGGTCTTTTATACTGAGGTGGGTCTTTTGTAGGCAGCATATGTGTGGGTCATGTTTTCTTATCCATTCAGCTATTCTATGTCTTTTGATTGGAGCATTTAATCCATTCACATTTAAGGTTATTATTGATAGGTACTTATTCATTGCCATTTATGTATGTGTGTTCCTCTCTCTCTTTCTCTTTTCCTTCCTTTCCTTAAAGCAGACCCTTTAGCATCTCTTGCAGAGCTGGTTTGGTGGAGGTGTATTCTTTTAGACTTCTTTTGTCTGGAAAGCTTCTTATTTGACCTTCTATCTTCATTGAGAGCCTTGCTGGGAAAAGTAGCCTTGGTTGCAGACCTCTGGTTCTCATTACTTAAAATATTTCTTGCCATTCCATTCTGGCTTGAAGTGTTTCCATTGAGAAATCAGCTGTTATCCTTATTGGGGCTCCCTTGTATGTTACTTCCTGCTTCTCCCTTGCTGCCTTTAATATTCTCTCTTTATCTTGAAAGTTTGCCATTTTAATTATGATGTGTGTTGAGGTGGGCCTCTTTGGGTCCCTCTTGATTGGAACTCTTTGTGTTTCCTGGATTTGTGTGACTTTTTCTCTCATCAAATTGGGGAAGTTTTCCCTCATTACTTTTTCAAGTAGGTTTTCTATCCCTTGCTCATCTTCTTCTCCTTCTGGTATCCCTATTATATGGATATTATTATGTTTCATATTGTCTTGCCTTTCTCTTAATCCCTCTTCATTCTTTCTGAGCCTCTTTTCCTTTTCTTGCTCTTTCTGGGTGTTTTTTTCTACTTTGTCTTCCAATTCACTGATCCAATCATCTGCTTCATTGATCCTGCTTTTCATTCCTTCTACTGTGTTCTTCAGTCCAGAAATTGTATTCTTCATTTCCTCTTGGCCTTTGTTGATAGTTTCTATTTCCTTTTTCATATTGATATAGTTTGTAGTGAGATTGTTGTAGCTTCCCTGTAGTTTCTGGAAGCTCATTGTGAGGTCATTGAGCTTCCTTATAATCATTGTTTTGAACTCAATATCTGATAGTTGAGTTGCCTCTATTTCATTTAGCATTCCTTCTGAGGCTTCCTTCTTTCCCTTCATTTGCTGATTGTTTCTTTGTCTTCCCATTGTTTGTGAGAGTCTTCTTGTTAACCTCTGTTTCTTAACTTGATCTGTTCTGGTTCCCTGGGTTTATGGTGTGAACTTCTGTGGTAGAATACCTGTGAGATTCAGTTCTGTAGTCTCTTTTGGGTATCGTGGTGTTCACAGATTCCCCCTACTCTTTTTTGTGATCAGTTGGAGGAGTAAGGCAAAATGGGTTAAGACAGCAAACCAGTATTCTATGATATTTACAGTAGCAGCCAGTAGAGAAGAGATGGGAGATCCTTTGCCTATGTATAGTGTTAACCGTGATCTTCCACCCCACTATCCATGTTTTAGAAAGTACTGGAAGAAGGTAAGATTCTTAGTTGGGAGGAAAGGGTTGTTAGTTGGATCTAGAAAGCTGTGAGGCTGTGGGAGGTCAGATTCTGAGGTAGGGTGGGAATAAAGAATAGTAAATAGGAGTAGTGTGTAAAAGAATAGAGATAACCCCTACATTAATAGAGTTTAGGAAATTGCGAAGTGGGCTGAGATCTGTGAGGGGTGTTAAGTTGTATTTACAAGTGTATGGAATAGGTGTCATTTGTAGTAATATTGAAGCAACACTCTTGTTGCAGATTGTAAGAGATCTAGATATCAAGAATAAGGAGTATAGAATCTTGAGTGGTGTACTAATGGAACCCAAGTGAGGGACAGTAAATTATCAACACATGGTGAATGAGATAACAGTGGGAACCTATGAAATGACAGTATAACCTGCCAAACAAAGAAGATTATGCAGAAAGAAAAAAAACACCAAAATAGTATTGAAATAAAAAATATCAGAAAAGAGAGAAGAAGATAATATAAATTTGCAGTAATTTGCAGGCCAAAAAAAATCAGAAGATGGACTGCAGGAGAGATAGATTTGGATTGGAAGTAATAGCACTAGGATGGAAGGAAGAGGAACGTAAGGAATTCAGAGATATAAAAATAATAAGAGTTAAAAAATAAAAAGTTGCTTAATAAACAAAAAAAGGATAAAATCACACAATCAAACAACAACAGCGGGGTAAGGGGAAAAAAGAAAATGAAAAAAAACCCTTCTTGTTGGTTTCTAACTGCTCAAACCAGGTTTTCTACTTTTGCTGGCTTCAGCAGGCTGAGGGGCGGTTAGAATGCTTTTCACTCTTCTCAGTCAGAAGTCAGTCATTCTCTCGGGTACTATATCTAGGGCTAGCCACCCACTTTTCCCAGAAACGATAGCTGCCTTGGACTCAGGGCGCAAGCTCTGGAGGTGGCAAGGGGTCGCGCCCCTCCCCCAATTTCGCCACCTCAGGCTCTAAGTTCCATGAAACACACTCCTCTCCTCCGGGTTCAGGTGCACCCTCCGGGGACTGTGAGGAGTCAAGCGCTTCCCTGCTGTAGGATCTACCTTTGCGCAAAGCACCACCTCCCCTCGGGGTTCACAGTGCAGGCTCTGGGGATTGGGAGGGGTCGTGCACTTCCCTTTACCACCACTGTGGGCCCCAGGAACCTGGGAAGTGCTGCGTCTTTTCTGGGTTCACCATTTGAGAGTCAGGTATCCTGGCAGGGCACTCTCCCGATTGAAATCACCCCCGCTCCAGAAGCCCTTCCCTTGTTCAGGGCCGTGGGGTCTCAGTCTTCCCCAAAACCACACACTCACTGGGCTGGGGGTCCGGGCACACAAGGCAAGGACTCCCTTGGTCCGTCAGACTGGGGTACTCACTCTTCCCCGGGAAGTTCGTGGGTGCCCACAACCCCTGCGAGACTGTCTCTCCTTCCTCACTCTCCACTCTGCACCTTCAAGCAACAAGGCCTCCACTGCTGCTTCTCAATCCTTGTTGTCTGGAGAGGGAGCAATGACTCCGCTCTCCTGGGTGACCTGAGACAGACCCAGGAGCACGGGCCTGGTCTCCATGCTTATCCCAGGGCCCTTATTATCCTGAAGCAGTCCTCTTACCGTCTGTTTACTCAATGTCTGCTATAATTTTTGATGTCCAATTTTCATAAGTGTTGCGATATCGGTGCTCTCCTGCTCTGTTCCTCCTCAGATTGGTCAAATTCTCCCCCATGCACCGGGGAAGGGGATCACGATTCCTCCAACAAGGCGGCCATCTTCCCTAATCCAAAATTTACTTCTTAAGACTATATAACATTCCATTTAACTTCATGGTTCAAAGCTTATGATAAGACCACTACACATGGTACATTGCAATTAACATAAATAATGATAAGCTATATTGATAAGGTTTAAGTGTTTCACATTTGTAGTCTCAGAATGAGGCATCTTTTCATGATTTAAAATATTTTCAAGTGTTTGTTTCACAACTTTTATTATAGAGACTCATCAGTTCTTTTCTTGTTGTTATATTACTTTATGTGCCTACCTACATTTAAACAATGCTGCAATGCCCTGATGAGTTAACAATAAATTAAATTTTCTAGAGAACTATTTCCCTAGGTGTTTTGCTTTATTCAATTGTTTGCTTTATTTTTTTTACTAAAACAAGTCAGTAGATTGCAAAGTCATTCCTAGTGTAGCATGTCATGGGTTTTGATCATTGCCCTTGTATAAACTATGACTAGGAGAGGAAACACTGACAGTAATGAGAACAGAGACAGCAGGAAGGATGACAGGGCTTATCCTTCCAATGAGCTTCTGCCATGATTGGGGATGAAAAGATGACAAAAGGGTTGAGTGAAGACCTTCCCACTTCTACACCATGTTACTTACCAAGAATATCAGAGATGTTGAACAACCTGAAAATTTTCACAAGATGATGTGGGAGAATATACATTCTGGATATTAAGGGTAAAAATAGTTAAAAATAGATTTGACATTTCCTGGAGGTCTAGTACCTGCTATGCCTCAGGTGGTTAAAATGCTGGTACACATCGTCCCAGTATTCCTGGAATCTGTCCCTACAGCACAGGCTCAGTTTATTAATAAGACATATTTTCATTGAAAGATTTTCAAAGTACCTCTTTTTGCTAAGAGGGTTTTAAATATAAAATATTAACATCATTTGACTGTGATTAGCCTTGCATAGAAGCTACCAAGACAGTGACCTCATTTCCAGCATCAGAATTTCATCTCTCCCAGGACTCCTGATAGTTCAGGGTGCTTCGGAGAGGGTGGCATCTATGCCTGCTGGTCTCTCTGGTAGTCAGTTGACTCTGAAGTAGGTAAGAACATTTGATTATCATTTGTGCTTTTGGACATTGTTCAAAAGCTCAGCCCACTCTTTCTCTCTCCCTTCTTCTTTACCTCTTCTTCTCAAAACGCTTACCAAATATTTAATGTACCAGGCATTTCAGATGTGAAAATAACTGAGGTCTTGATGTGTGGTCAGTGGTGACAGAGATATACAAATAAATGTAATAGAGTGCCAGAGACATTGAGACTTGTGATCTGCATCTCAGAAGACAGGTGGACAAAGACAGGGACTTGATGTTCTCCAGCCTGTCACCCCATAAAATGACCCTCCCTTGGGTTCTCCCATGTCTAAGAACTTCCCAAGTTGGAAACCAGAGCCTCATTGGGAACTCCACCCATTTGTTGGCTCACATCCCATAATTAACCAAACTCTTTTGATCCTCTTTATTTCTTCCTCCTTTGTCTTACTCAGGTGGAGTCACTTAATGTCTTTCTTTCCATTTTGTTTAATTTATTGGGGTGACTGGTTAACAAAACTATACATGCCTCAGGTGCACAATTCCACAACACATCCACTGTATACTGAGCTGTGTGTCACCACCTCAAGTCCAGTCTCCTTCCACCCTCACTTATCCCCCTGTACCTTCCTCCATCTCCACCCACCCCACACCCTGGCAATCACCACGCTGCTGTCTATGCTCACGAGTTCTCTCTGTTTTGTTCTTTTCTTGCTCTATCCCTCCACCTTCCCAGCCAGCTCCACAACTCCTACTGCCACAGCTGTCAGCCTGCTCGGTGTCTATGGCTCTGTCTCTATTTTGCTTATTTTTCATTTTGTTCATTAGATTTCCCATGTGAGCGCAATCATTGTTTACCACTTAATTTCATCTCGAACTTCAAGTCAGCCTTTCTTGCTTCAGTTTCTGCAACAGCCTGTCTCCCTACCTTGGTTACCTTCTCACAAGCAGCCGCCGGAGTGCAGTATTAAAAATAACAATTGCATTGTTCTAAGTGTTCCTCATCACCACCCTGATGTAAGGTCCCATTATCCCTACTGCAGAGATGAGCATATTGAGGCAAGAGAGGTGAAGCAATTTGTCCCACCTCACACAAGAATAAGAGGTGGAGCTAGGATTTGAACCCTGACTCTAGTGCTAGAGTCTTCACTCATAGCAAATAAATGCACAGCTTTTTAATATTAATAAAAAATAAAAATTGATTGCATAATTGCCCTGCCCAAAAGCCTTCAGTGGCATCAAGGATGAAAAAAGTCATGAATCCTTAGCCTGGCAGAACACACTTGTATGACCACTCTTACCCATTGTCCATCCTCTCCATTTGTTACTTCCCTTGTGTTCTCTTCTTAGTTTTTCTGAAAATGCTGTGTGACAAACCCTCTCAAGCCATTGTGCATCTTGCTTTTCTCTGTCCTTAGCACTGCATCTCTGAAATCCTAGTCTCCACTCATGAGTTCAGAAGGATTCTGCCCATCCCCCACCTACCCCCTGGCTCCTGGCAGTGGTGGGTAATGTATCTTCTCCCCTTGCCTGGTCTTTGGAACCTGTCCCACAACCCTGTCAGTCATCCTGGGTTGTATGCACTGTCTTCAGCAGTGACTTGGCCTGTTTCTGTCACTGAGATATGAACTTCAGTTTGAGGCTGCGTTATTTTATTCCCAGCATTAGTCTTAGTCAATATTTTAAACACACGTGTACATATGCACAGTATAGTAAAACACACTCCAGACAAAAGAGACACATGGAGATCAAAGGCACAGCAATGAGACAGCATATTAGGGGAACTTGATATTACTTGATGCTCTGGACTATTTGTGTTGGATGTAAAAGCAGTATAAAATACAAAAGCATAGAGTCAGATGATATAAATAAATGGATTGGCAGAAAAGCTATTTCTCAGTTAGCAGAAACTATTAGAATAAGTATTAAGCTGTTCGTTACCTCATTTTAAGGATTACTTTGTTGAGATTTTTTGCCAGAGGACCCATTCCTTTAAAAAATAGAAATTTTGTACTATGGTCCGTGCTTTTGTATAGCTGTTATTTTTCTAAGACTAATTAAATTTTTAGCTAATGTATTTTCTTAATTATTTCTGAATTACTAAATAAGATAAAGTGAGGAATACCTCTCATTCTTCAACAAACAATCCATTGGCTTCCTGCTGGTGACTTTTACCACCACCTAGTGGTTGTTGGAAATATTGCTGTTTCATTCCCTTATGCTAAACAAAAACAACAAATGTTTTCAGTGTTCCCCTGGGGAGTTGCTAAAACAAAATGCAGATTAGTAGTGGCCAGAGAAGGAGTGTTCAGAATGGCTTTCTTAATTGTATTATATAATGTATCATATTGTGTTGTATTATTTTATTGTCTTAATGCTCAATTATTATTGAGCATTTATTGAGGAAAAATTATTATTATAATCAATGTGCCTAGAATAGACAATTCTACTCTCAAGTTTTCTCACGAGGCCAGTGGCTACATATTAAACTATCTTTCAGCAGCAGAAGTTACAAGCTTCTGCTGTCCTGATACAGCTCTAATTGGGTCCTAGAGGTAAGAGGGCACCTGGGGCCTACTTCCTTTTTCTTCTCTTGTTTTCTCTAGCACCTATTACAGTGCCTGGCACACAGTAAACTTCTATGAAAATGAAAATAAGGGAAGAAGCTATTATAGTTCAAGATACTAGCTAACCTCCCCCTTTTAGACAGCTTTAATGAGATATAATTTATATACTATGAAAGCCGTCTATTGAAAAGGTGCAATTGTATGATTTTTTTCAGTTATAGTTTTCTTCCAGCATTACAATAGAATTTTAGAGCAATTTTATCATCCTAAAATGTTTCCTGAATTGCAGTGAATCCCACTCCTACATCCAGTCCTAAGTAAACTATTGATCTTTTTGTCTTGAAAATTTGAACTTTCAGGCAGCTAACAAAAACATAATCTTATAATCTGTCATTTTTTGCATGTGGCTTCTTTTACTTAGCATGAAGTTTTTGAGGGTCATCATGTTGTACCATGCATCAGTAGCTTGTTCCTCTGTATGGCTGAATACTGTTCCATTCTGTGGATATACATCATTTTGTTTTCACAAGTTCTTGGACATTTGGATTGTTTCCAGTTTCTGGCTATTGTGAGTAATCTTACTGTGAGCATTTATGTACATGTCTTTGTGGGGACATATTTTTTTCCCTTAGATTCTCAGGAGAGGATTTGCTGAGTCATGAGTAACATACTCTTTAACTTTTTAAATAATTGCAAACTGTTCTCCAAAATTGCTAAACCATTTTAAATATACTCACCGACACTTGGTATTGGCTGCTGTTTTGATTAGAGACACTCCAGCAGGTGTGAAGAGGCATCTCCTTGGGATTTTAATTTGCATGCCCATGTGACTAATGACACTGAGAACCTTTCATGGGCTTATTGGTTATTCACATATTTTCTTTGAAGAAATCTCTTTTCAGTCTTTACCATTTTTTTAAGTTATGTTGTTTATGTGCTTATTGAGTTGAAAGAGTTCTTTGTGGGTTCTAGATAAAGGTCCATTATCAAACATATAATTTGAAAATATATTCTTCCATCTCCCATCTTTTCATTTTCTTTATCAAGACTTTTGGAGCATAACATTTTAATTTTGATGATGTTCAATTTATCAAAATGTATTCTTTTATGGATAATGTGTTTCAGGTTATATCTAAGAACTCTACCTAAGCATATCATGAAGATTTTCTGTGACATATTCTTCTAGAAGTTTTTATAGTTTTAGTTTCTCAGTTTAAGTTTTGGGACCATAATTTTCTTGTATGGATGTAAGGGAATAAATTTATTTTATTGCCTTTGAATAAATTCATTTTATTGCCTCTAGTTGTCGCAGCATTGTTTGTTGAAAAGACAAAACTTTCCCCATGGAACTGACTCCGCACATTTGTCAAAAGCCAGTTGACCTGACATTTAAGGGTTTATTTATTTCTGCATTCAATTTTCTTTGACCTGTATGCTCTCTTTGTACTAGTACCACGCTGGCATCATTGCTGTTATTTATTTTTATATAAATTTTGAAATCAGATGCTATAAGGCCTTGCTGAAAGGCCTGCACTACTGTCCCCAGAAACGTCACTGGTGTAAGTAATCAGCCCGTTCACATCCTCTTCAGCATGTGGCAACATCAGCTTGTGCATCCAAGTCAGACTTTGGGTGACTGTCCCCCACCCACCACTTATGCAGGGTGACCATAACAGTCTTCCAACTTTATTCTTTTCCAAAATTACTTAGGCTTTTGTAGGTATCTTTTGTTTTCATGTAAATTTTATGTTGTTTGTTAGTTTTTGGCCATAAATCCTTCTGTATTGTATTT
Source organism: Tonatia bakeri (assembly GCA_004024845.1). NCBI lineage: Eukaryota > Metazoa > Chordata > Mammalia > Chiroptera > Phyllostomidae > Tonatia > Tonatia bakeri. Next base: position 29,971 of record PVIA01011102.1, read on the forward strand.
ATAGATCAGTGTGGGGCGGATTGAATCATGAAAACATTGAAACTTCTAATCCATGAACATGGACTCTCTACATTTATTTAGATATTCTTCTATTTTTCTTTGCATTGTTTTTTAGTTTTCCACATACACTTTTTTCTTTTGTTAAATTAATTCCTAATTATTTTATTCATATTGGTCTTATTTTTGAATACAAATGTTTTCTTACTTTAATTTTCAAATTGTTCCTTGCTGGTGTATAGAAATACAATTGGTATTTTATATATTGAACTTGTATCTTTTGCACTTGCACCTGTTTATCACACCTAGTTTTGGTTTAGTGTGTATATGGATTCCATGGAAATTTGTGCATTCAGGATCAGGTCATCTGTACATAAAGACTGTTTTATCTTTTGTTTTCCAATCTGTCAGAAAGCTTTAATTTTGTTTTTCTCTGGTTGCAGTGTCTAGAACCTCCAATACAATGTTGAATAGAAGTGGCAAGAGCAGATGTCCTTGTCTTGTCCCTGGTCTTTAGGGAAAAGCACTCAATCTTTCAACATTAAGTATGGTGCATCTGTGGGTTTTCACAGATGCCCTTATGAGACTGAGGGAGTTCCATTTTATTCCTAGTGTGTTGAAAGTTTTTATAGTGAATGAGCATTACATTTTATAAGTGCTTTTAATGCCTCTCTTGAGATAATCATATGGTTTTGTCCTATATTCAATTAATATTGTGTGTCACATTATTATGTTAAATCAACTGTTTACATATGGGATAAATGGCACTTGGTCATGTTGTATAATTTATTGTGTGTGTTTGTGGTTTTGATTTGCTAACACTTGGACCTAATGGTCTATTTTTCTTACTGTATCTTTGGCTTTGATAGCAGAGGAATGCTGGCCTCATAGAACTCTTTGGGAATTGTTCCCAACTCATCTGTTTTCTGAATGAATCCTTCCTGTGAAGGATCAACACTATTCCTTCCTTAAATGTTTGATAGGTTCTTCAATGAAACCATCGAAGTCAAGAATTTCCTTTGTAGGAAAATTATTAATTAGTAATTGAATTTCTTTTACATATGTTTAATCAGATTATTTATTCATTTGTGAGTCCACTTTAGCAATTTCTGTCATTCTAAGAATTCATCTATGTAATGTAAGTTACATAGTTTACTAACATAAATTATTTGTAACATTCTCTTTAATCTTTTACTTTCTGTAAGATTACTAGCAGTGTTCATTCTTTTAGGTAGCTTGTGATTTCCCTAATATAGTCTTGGTAATTCTAGCTTGAGGTTTGTCAATTGGTTGACATTTTCATGTAACTTATTTTTTTTCAATTTATCTCCCTTGCTTTTTGTTTCTCATTTTAATTATTGCCGTTTCCATTTTTATTTTATTTATTCTGCTTAGGTTGAGTTTAAGTTGCTCTTCTTTTTCATCATTGATTTTTAAATCTTTCTTTTCTCATAGAGGCATTTACAGTCATAGATTTCCCCTAAGGGATTGCTTTAGCAACATCACAAATTTTGATGCATTTTGTTTCATGCATTCTGTGGTTTTCAGTTGGTTGCCTATAAAATACATTGTAGCAAATACATGTAGCATCAGTTATTATTTAGCTTTTAAATGTGTAGATGAACATTCCTCAACAAATTTGACGGGTTTATAATTTCTTTAAAAGTTTTTCCTGATTGTTCTTCCCTCTTTATCAGGGAGTGTAGCAATTTTTCTACCTCGCTTAGATCACCCGGCTGTCTGACTAACTATAGCGATTTAAACCCACTATAGAAATAATCATGCACAGAAACAGTTTTCTGAGTGAAAGTCAGAGACGGAGCGCTCATTCTCCAATTCTTTGAGTCGCTCCGGGCTACCCTTCTAAGGGGAAGCCTCTTCCTTTGTCTCAGTGGGTTTTTATTGAGAAAGTCGACAGTTTGTGGATTGACAGTCTGGCAGAAGGGATCAAAGGGGACACGTATCTTACAAGGATGTTAACAGAGTTTCTGTTGTGATTCCAGGCAGAGATTGGAGTTTTATCACATGAAAAGACTACAGGTTTTAAAAGTTTCCTGACTGTGCCTTCAAATTCCAAGTTAATAACATCCTCCAGCAAACAGATCTCACGGGAACTTGCATATTCTTTGTCCCAGGCCTGATTACTCCTGGGGTCCGCCATCTCCGGTCGAAGCTGGCCCCTTTGGCTGTTAGGAGACTAGGATTTCTCACATCTGAGTACAAAGACTCAGGCTAAGAGGGGGCAAGGGTAGATGCTGATCACTCCTTCCTTTCCACAGCCCCTTCATTTATTTCCACAGTCTTGTGAGACTTATTCTACAGAGGCCTTTACGAGATCAGCCCCTGACTTAGGTTGCCTCTCCCTGAGAAGTCTTACCCGTCATTGGAAACTGATCTAGCATTAAAGGCCAGGGACAGAACAAACAGGTAGCATTCATGCCAGGGGAATAAGTTTTGTCTCCTTAGTGGCTTCTGATCCGGAGGTTTCTCACTCAGCCTAAGTCACAGGGGGTCACAGCTTCCTGACACCAGGCAGGGTGGTCCCGAACAAGGGAGTCCTAGTACATGTGCATTGTTATGCTTGATATTACCTCATAGTTCTCTTATTTCTGTTTAATTTTTTTTACTGTTTATACTATTACAGTTTTCCCAACTTTCCCCAGTGGACCCCTCCACCCAACCTGCACTCACTTCTATAATCGATCCACACACTGTTTTCCATGTACATGGATCCTTCATATATGTTCTTTGACTCATCCCTTTGCCTTCTTTGAAATAGTTCCCGCCTCTCCCCTTCCACTCCTACCTCTGACAGTCTATTTCATGATTTCATGCCTCCAGGTCTATTTCGCTTATTAGTTTATTTTGTTTGTTAGATCGAACTTATGAGTGAGATCATATGATACTTGTTTTTCATCAATTAACTTATTTCACTTAGCACAATAGCTTCAGTTCCATTTATGCTGTTGCAAATCATACGAATTTCTTCTGTTTTGTTAACCCATTCATTATCTAATAACATGTTATTTAGCCTCCATATATCTTAATGTTTTTGAGCTTTTCCTGGGGTTTATTTCTAGTTTCAAGTCTTGTGATCCAAGAAACTGCTTGATGTGATTTCAATAATCTTCAATTTTTCAGGGCTTATTTGGTGCCCTACAATGTGGTCTATCATTGAGAATTTCCATGTGCATTTAAGAAGAATGCATATTCTGCTTCTTTGGGAGTAAATGCTTTGTAAATATTAAGTAAATCCATTTGCTCTAGTGTGTCATTTAAGCTACTATATCCTTGTTGATTTTTTGTCTGAAAGATCTGTTCATTGTTGTCAGTGGATTATAAAATCCCCTACAATGACTGTATTGCTATTGATCTCTTTTTAAAGTCCTCCAAGATTTTCTTTATATGTTTAAGTTCTCCTATGTGGGTGCATATATGCTTACAAGTGTCATGACCTCTTGGTGGACACAAGTATTATGTGATGACCATGTTTGTCTTATTACAGTCTTTGTTTTGAAGCATATTTTGTCAGAAGTATAGCTCCTCCAGCTTTTTTTTTTTTTTTGTCCCCGTTAGCATGGAACATTTTTTCTATCCCTTCACTTTCAGCCTGTATAAATCTTTTGTTCTGAGGCAAGCCTCTCATAGACAACATATATAGGGAACCAGTCCACATGGCAGTGGAGAATATATCTCAACCCTGATTCAGAAAACCAGCAGGTGCGAGGCAACATACAGGAGCCAGACCCACAGATTAGTTTTCCCGTGGGGAACCAGCCCTACATTGTACTTAGGCTGCTTTGAGGCTTGCTTTTGCTAAAATTCCCTCACTCTGAATGGAGGCAACAAATGTTTACTGCATATCTTTAAAGTAACTTCCTAAAGTCTGTACTAAACCTCCCAATGATGAAGTGTAACCAGTTCAACCACTTTTCCCCTTGCATTTGCAACATCCTTTTCTTTGAAGTAATCAGCAACATCTTTTCCTTTGTTATCTGTAAAAGGTAATCACCTAAAGCAAACCTGTGCATAATTAATGAGGACCATCCTTGATTTGATGTGCCCAGAAAAGCAATAAAAGCCTGTCCAGGCAAGGGTTAGGGCACTCTCTACTCAGAGAGTGACCATGGTGTCCCTTTTTCTCCACAGGACTTCTGTAGTCTGTGTGAATTTGTGCATCAAAGCCACAACACATGGACCCCGCTGGATGGTATTCACATCAAACACATACGTGGATCATGTTTTGTTATCCACACAGCTATGCTAAGTCTTTTGATTGGAGAATTTAATCCATTTATATGTAAGATTATTATTAATTGGTACTTATTCATTGTCATTTTCCCCTTTGTTCCTGTGCTCCTTTCTCTCTCTATTTCTACTTCATCTTAAAACAGTTCCTTTAACATCTCTTCCAATGCTAGTTTGGTTGAAATATACTCCTTTAACCTTTCCGGGTTTGGGAAGCCCTTTATTTCATTTTCTATTTTAAATGAGAGCCTTCCTGGATAGAGTGCAGGTCCTGGCTTTTCATTACTTTGAACACTTCGTGTCAGTCTATTCTGTTCTGTAGTGTTTCTGTTGAGAAATCAACTGACAGCCTCATTAGAGCTCCCTTGTAGATAACTATTTCTCTCTTTCTGCCTTTAATATGATCTCTTTGTCTTTAATCTTTGCCACTTTAGTTGTGATGTGTCTTGTGCACCTCTTTGAGTTCATCTTGATTGGGATTCTTTGTGCTTCCTGAACTTGAGTGGCTTTTTACTTCACTTAGTTAAGGAACTACTCTGTCATCATTTTTTTTCACACAGTTTTCTGTTACCTGTTCCCTTTATTCTCCTTCTGGTATCCCTGTGCTGTAAATATTGTTACATTTCATGTTGTCCCAAAGCTCCCTTAAGCTATCCACATTCTTTTTAAGTCTACTTTCATTTTATTACTCTAACTGGGTGATTTTTTCTACCCTGTATTCCAAATTGCTGATTAGATGCTTGGCTTTCTCTAGCCTGCTTTTAATTCCTTCTAGTATATTCTTCATTTTTGATATTTCATTCCTCATTTCCATCTTGTTTTTATTCATATTTTCTATGTCCTTTTTCATGTTGATATTTTTGTCCTAAATTCCTTAAGCATCCTTATAACCATTACTTTGAATTCTATGTCTGATAATTTTCTTGCCTTAATTTCATTTACCTCTTTTTCTGGAGATCCCTCCTTGTGTTTGGAAGTTGTTTCTTTCTCTTCCTATTTTAGCTGTCTCTTTTTGTTTTGATTCTATATATTAGATAGATCTGTTTTGACTCCCTGTCTTATTGGGTGGCCTTACGTGATAGGAGTCCTGTGAGACCCAGGCATGCAGTCTCATTGATTTCCTGATCTGGATGCTCTGGGAGTGTTCTTTGTGTGCATTATGTGAGCTGTCCTATAATAAATGAGTTCTGAATATTGTTGGCCCATATGTTGATGGGATGTCCCAAATGGCTAGCCAATTTACAGGCTCAACACCCAGTATGTCTTGTATGCTGTTCTACAAGAGCTGACAGAACAAAGCAAAATAATGTAAAACAAACAAACAAACAACCCAAATCCAAAACTAGTAACTCCCCCAACAACAAAACAATATCAACAATAAAAAAAGTCAAAGAATAATAAAAGTGTAATGAAAAATAGAATAGTAGAGAAAGGGGAAATTAAGAAAAGAAAAAATAGTACAAAAGAATGATGTGAACCCCAGCTTGTGGGGTCCACCACATTGTGGATGAGGCACGAGAAATTCACATGGACTGTGGAGTCCTGTGGAGGAAAAGGGACTTCATGGCTTCTCTCTCAAGAGGAGAAAAAAGCCTCAACCCTTGCCTTGACAACCCTTTGTTGTTTTTCTGGGCACATTACATGATGGTCCTCATTTACTATGCACAGGTTCGCTTTAGGTGATTACCTTTTACAGAAAACAAAGGAGATGATGACACTAATTACTTCAAAGAGAAGGATGTTGCAGACCAAGGGGAAAAGTGGTTGAACCGGTTACACTCCATCATTGGGAGGTTTAGCACAGACTTTAGGAAGTTACAGTAAGCACTTGCTGCCTCAATTCAGGATGAGGGAGTTTTAGCAAAAGCAAATCTCATAGCACTCTAGGTACAATGCAGGTCTGATACCCCACAGGAGAACGTATCCATGGGTGTGGATCCTTTCTGGGCCCATACCATGCAGAATGGTCTCCTATAAAAGAAGACCAAAGCAAAGTGATTATGGGAGGAGAAAAGGGAAAAGAAATAATATGAATGATGAAAGTGGAAAACAGGAACAAGGAACAAGAACAAAGAATAACAAAAATAAAAAAGAAAAAAAGAAGGAAACAATGGTGTAATCAATGGTAAGGGTAAAATCAGAGATATGAGAAATACAGCAACAAAAATGGAAGAAATAGAAAAAATAAAAGGGTTATGAAAAAGAAAATAATGAAAAGAACAAGATGGAATTTGTCTCAGCAGAGTTGCACTCAGGATGGGCAAAGCTTGGTTTTATCACCTCTGGGAGTGTCAGCAAACAGCTCAATCAAGTCACTGCAAGATCCGCCTCTGCCTGTCTATCCCTTCAGGCCTGGACCTGCTGTCAGTCTTAGATTAGTCATACCTGACTGTTTCTGAGAAGGCTTCTGGAGGAATCAGGGGAATGGGATTCCAGGATCTCCTGTGGCGTGTGCCTGTCAGACTTCAGGGAAGATGTCAGTGTGTTCCCCTGCCCCCAAGCCACTAATCTGAGTCTATCTAAGATTATTTCCCTGTACTCAGCAAGGTGGGGCTCCTAATAGGCTAATTGGCAGTTCCCCAGAGCCCAGATTTTGTCTCTGGCAGAAACCTAAAGGGTGTTTCTTTGTTTCTCATTGGGGCAATGTGCCAGTATGTTTTCTGGGAAAGTGTCTGGAATGGCTGTGCCCTGCAGCCAGCCTCTGACACCCCCTGAGTCTGTGAATTTCACTGTCTCCTCAGTAGGGGTTAAGATGCAACATGGGAAAAAAAGAAAGAGGAGAAGAAAAAAAATCCCAAACAATACAAAAGAAAAAAAAATGGAACAAAACAAAAAGGAAAAAAAAAATGATGCAGTGTGGGCTGAGCAGTATCTCACAGGATAAGACAATTGCTTTCCCCTTGGAAGGGCTTGCTCTTTTCAAGAAAGATGGCTGATGCAGAATCCAGGTATATCCTAGTACAGAAAACCCCACAGCCACTCCTCCACATTTCTCCCCAGTGCCTCCCACTCTAGAATCTGCTTGCACTACTCCAATTCATACCATCTTCCCTTCCCTGGGCCCCAATGTGAGTGGCTGTGAACATATAACCTGTGCTCTGGTCACTTTAAGAATTTTTTTTTTTAAATAGTGGTTTTGTCTCCAGTGTGTCTCCTCTCTCCCTAGCAGAGAAAAAAACCACTACCTTTCACCTGTGGGTGCTAGATGGTCAACTGATCCAGACACTAGAGCTCTGTGCTTGGAAGTCAAGTTTGTGGTCCTGGCTTCTCTCCTTTAAGGGGGGAGCTCCCACAGCCCTGCCACTGCCTTCGCCATCACACTCGTGAATGGGCCAACCTTTGTAACAACCTTACCCTTCCTACCAGTCTCAATGTGGTTTTGGCCATCCTTGGTTAAAAGTCTCTTTTTCAGGTAGCCTTAGTTCATTTCAGTGACTGTTCCCCTCTGTAGCTTTATTTCCAGTGTGTTTTGCAGAGGATGTGCATGATATACCTGCTTATTTCACCACCATGTTGCAACTCCTTCTGTTCAATTTTTCCTCAGTAAAGACTATTTGTTATTCAGATTAGCTAACTTCTACTGCTCTATCATCAAGTTTACAGATTCCGTATTCTGTCAAGTTGAATATTCTCTCAGCACTTCCTCTAGTGAATATTTCACTTTAGTTATTATACTATTATACTACAGATTTTATTTTTGTAATCTGATCATTTTATAATTTTTGTCTCCTTGATAATCTCTATTTGCTTATTTGTAATTTTATTGATTTGTATTTTCTTATAATTTTTTAAGCATGGTTGTTTATGGTTCTTTGAGTATGTAAATCTATAAATTCTCATTTCTAAATGTAAATCTTATACTTACAATAACTGCTTTGAAGTTATGGTCTATAGGGTCATATGGACACACTCAGGGGCAGTTTGTATTGAGTTATGGTTTTTATTTTGGTTTTCTCCTGAGAATAGCCACACTTATCCAATTCTTTTCCTGTCTTATAATTTTTTATTGAAATAGATTTTGTTGAAAATATATTGTCTCATTGCTAGTTCATGATCCCCCTACCCCCCAACCAAAACTTGATGTTAATGTCTGTTTGCTTAGAAAACTGCCTGTGTTAAATCTGTAAAATATGCTCTCTGTGATGTATGGCCGCTATTATGTCTTTTTAGTTTTTATTTTCTTCTTAATGCTTTTATTTTTAAGCATAGTTTCATGGGTTCATCCTTTCACTTACATAGCCTAGTGGTAGCCAGTGATGGACAAGATGGGATGAGGCATGTTGATTAAGTCTCCATATTCTGCCAAAAGGATATGGGTATGTACTGGGTAATTCAAATTTCAGGCTATTTCAAGTCTTCCCCAGCTGGTACTTTCTTCTATGTATTCTCATGGCTCTTCTGTACACTCAGAGCCTCAGGGTTGACCAGGAGTGTTTGGCTTCCTGGGGCTCTTTTGGGTCCACTCAGCACACACACAACTTCAGCCAAGCATGTGCTCCCTGCAGCCATGACCTCAACCTCAAACCAGCAGAGCCTCTGGCCCTTCCTGCTCGCACACAGCTGATTTTGTCAGTTCGCCATTGCATCAGTCCCTGACCCAAATTATGTGAGGTACCTTCAACTGTGTAATTTTGCTACCAGTCCTCACTACCTGCTCTATCCTAGAAGAACCCTCATGCTCATCAAGGAAGGTGTTGGAGGTGGAGGAACTGGAGCATCTCCAGGTAAGGATAGCACTGTTGACCCCAGAATGCTGCTGTTTTCCAAGCATCAACACTTCTCAGGTTGTTGTACACCTACGGTCACTTTCTGAGCGCTGAAGTAGTGACTCTTGTTCATCTAGTCCTATTTTAAACTTCTCTTCAAAGGAGATGTATTGACTCCTCCTTTCACTAAAACCTAAAGGTCTTTCTAGCATTCACTTTTAAATTATGAAAAGGACAGATGTTATCATTTTAATTGAAAGTTTGTCTTCATAGAATTCCCAAATAATTCCAGGACATGTCAATTTGTGGCTCAACTGCCATTAACCTGACAGGTAGAAAGTGAGTGCAGAACCAGGAAGGTGGTGTGACCATCTTCCTCAGACTCCTGTCAGCGTGAGAAGGAGGCCATTAAACCAGCCCACTGTCCATATGCTTTACAGCAGTTCAATAAGCTGGAAAGTGAGTGCATTGTCTATTTATTTTATCACAAACTTAACCTTAACTCTGACATTTATGAAGTTAATATGTGGGACACAATTTTTTCTTAAGATTCTCGGCCTTGCATTCTCCTGTAGCAAACTTATGTTTGCTACAACCCAGGTAGACATTCTCAGAAGAAAAGTGCATTATCTGAGGAGAGTCCAGCAGCAGTGTGAGGCAGGCTTCATTCCTGAGGGAATAGGTTATATCCTTAACCACTTCCATTGTCTTCTCACTGCTCCTTTTGTTTTTCTTGTGCCTGATTATGAGTGTAATGCACGCTTTTTATAAAAATGTGTGAAGAACAAAAATAAAGGATTATTGTTCTTCAAACCATTCAGTAATATCAGTGTTTGACAGTTTATTTGGTTTTCTTTTAGTTTTGTGTTTGTAATCTAAGTAATTGTCACCATGCAGCCTATATTCTTTATATTCTGTTTGAAATGTGGGCATGTGAAGAGTTGATCTTTTCTAAAATGCTAAAGTAAATTCTTGTGTCCACACCAATTGCCCTTTAAATGTTTGTAACACAGCCCATCTTCTATACACAGACTTTGTTATAAAAACATAAGACAAAGTGTAGTATTTCTCATTGTAAAACAACTTAAATATTTTTGTGTTCTCTCTTTTTCAAAGTGTGAAAACTCTCATTGAAAATGACTGGAAGGCACAAAGGACTGGAGATGGGGTCTCCCTATGGAAAGCTGAAGTGGTGACATCCACTGCTGACTGATTGATTGAATAGAGAACCCATTTGTTGTAACACGTCATAGATACTGTACCATATTCATGCACTTGGTAACCTGCTTGTGGCAGGTGAGATAACACAATGATCCATCCTACATGCAGTGGGACTGAGTCTGATCTGTAATGAATAGTTGCCGAAAGGTCTTACACTATATTTCTAGCAATGGACTTCTTAATATATTATAGTAACACATTTTTAGTAAGCAAAATCTCTTTTATCTGAATTAACAGAATGGAATTATTTTGTGTCATGTCATTTCTTTTGTATTTCTTTTTTAACATGTTGCATTTTCTTTGTCTTTTTTTAGCTCATGCAAATGTGTTCTTTGTACAATTCAAAAAGTGATAAAATCGCATATATCAAAATAACTAATTTTATTTTTCTTATTTTGCATTACGAATTTAGCCAATAGTGTTGAAATTACCAAAGGGTGTTATAAAAACATATAAAATGTCACCAGACATTTTGAATTATTTTTGTCATGAAATATAAGTTTTTCCAAAAATTTCAGATTTGCTCTAGTAGTGCTCAGTTGTGTTTAACTTCATTTGAAGCAATTTTTTTAGATTGTATGTGATAGCTGTCATATCAGCGTACATTTAAAAAACACCAATTTTTTGAAATTTTTGGCATATTATGTTTTATTATTTCAAGAGAGGTAAAAACACAATTAAATGCAAAAAGAAGATTTGTACAGCATATGGAGAAGGTGCTGTGACTGATAGAACACCAAAGTGGTATGAAAAGATTCATGCTAGAGATTTCTCACTAAACGATGCTCCACAATCAGGTAGATCAGTTAAAGTTGATAGTGACCAAATTGAGACATTAACTGAGAACAATCAAAGTTCTACCATGAGGGAGATAGCAGACATACTCAAAATATCCAAATGAATGAAGTTATTGGTGAAAATGAAAAATGTATCTTTTATTTAATAGAAAATCTAAACAGACTTTTCAGCCAACCCAATAGTATCTTTCTCTTAGCAGAGTGGTTCTGAAGTAGTCTGAGGCATCTTATGTGAAACCACACTATGAAATCATTGCCATCATTTTCCCTTTGTGTTTAGTTAATCTGAATTGTAGTAAGCTAAATTGTATTGTGAGCTAATTTTAAAATGTGAAGTATTACATTAATGCTTCATAGGAAGGCAGCGTGTCTGTTTTCTTTCATTCATGTGTCATTTAAGAAAAATGCAATTGTGCGTCATGGTAATAATGGTGCTGGTTTGGGTAGGAACTGGCCATTTGTGCAGATCAAATCAACTCCATCTGCGCTTGTTCTAAGAAAGGGCCAGATGACAGAAATTCCTCCTGAGCTCACAGGGGGCTTGGAGCCTAACCAGGAAAAGCTTCCTATGGTGGAGAAATGGTGATGGATAGCTCCAGCATCTGTCCTTAGAACTAAAACCTCAGGAACTCAATGGTATTATCACAGCAAGAATGCTTTGTCTTGGGAGTGGACTTGCATACACACCAAGCACTCAGATGATACCAAAACCAATGTTATTGTATTAGTTTAGCCAGAGGAAGATCTCTCACTCAAACACTTTGGGTTAAAGTGGTGGGATAAGGCCAATCATCATAAAAAGTCAAGGTTCCCAGAGTGGTCTCTCAGAGCACATACCAAGAAGAATGAAGTATCTGACATGCATATGTCATGAAGTCAGACTATGAAAGCCTGAAGCAATGATCTGCACAATAGAGCTATTCTTCCCCCAGGATTGCACAGATGGAGGTGTGGGCCGGAGCACCCACTCTGCATTATGCCGGGGTGGGGTATGGGTGGGAGTATTTGGCCTCTATGTTCACATTGCTGAACAGCTCTCTGTAGGAGACCATTCTGCGTGGTGTGGGCTCAGCTCCCACTCGGAGAGGCATAGGACCCATGCCCATGGATAGGTTCTCCCATGGGGAATCAGGCCTGCAATATACCTAGGCCACTTTGAGACTTGCTTTTGCTAAAACTCCCTCACCCTGAATTGAGACAGCAAGTACTTAATGTGACTTCCTAAAATCCATGCTAAAACTCCCCCCAGTATGGAGTGTAACCAGTTCAACTACTTTTCCCTTTTCATTTGAAAATATCCTTCTGTGATGTGATTAGTGGCATCGGCTCCTTTGTTTTCTGTGAAAGGTAACCACCTAAAGCGAACCTGTGCATAGTAAATGAGGACCATCACGTAATGTGCGGAGAAATAAAATGAAAGTCTGTCATGGCAGAGGTCATGACTTTTGGCTCCTCTTGAGAGAGAAGCCACTTGTCTTTTTCCTCCGCAGGACTCAGTAGTCTGTGTGAATGTCTCATGTCTCATCCACAATGTCACGGACTCCACGAGCCAGGGTCCACATCAGCCCTCTTCTACTTGACCCCAATCACACTTTTATCTGATGTTCATATCCTCTATTAAGGTTTGCTCAGGTTGACATTGAAGTCTTTTTGTCCCTTTAGAGGAACTTACATGATTCAGTATATAACATTCAGTAACAGTTGAAATTAGGGCCATGCTGTCTCTGTGTTCCTGTGAAGGAAAAAGCTCATCCCTATTGCCCACACCTATACTCTGTCTGTGCCATGAAGTTCACAGCCATGGTTTTTGGATCACCCTGTCCACACTGAGAAAATAAAACTCAAGGCACAACCCTCAGTAAATCAAATTCCATGGAAAAGCAGAGATATTTGGTATATTGTTCAGAATTAGATTAGTGCTGTCTGTTCTTTCCTCCCAGCTAGGTTCATGTTGGACTGATGGTGCAGCATCTGAACAGTCCTGGGCATGAGACTTCCACCTCACATTGTAGCTAACTGAAGTCACCTTTGCATATAAAACGTGGAGAACCCAGGCTGGGTGGCTCAGTTGCTTAGACCATTGTTCCCAAACACCAAAAGTTTTCAGGTTTGAGCCCAATACCAGGTCAGGGCACATTTGGGAGGAAAGGGGTGGACGTTTCTCTCACATCATTATCTCTCTCTCTTTCTCTGTCTCTCTCTCTAAAATCAATAAACATACCTTCAGGTGAGGATTAAAAAAGTGGGGAACCCCTACCCACAGTCTAAGAATATGTCTGTAAATAACCACTTGCATGTGTATGCAAATGGATATTTTCTTTACATTACAAGTGGTCTGTCAAATATGAGTAAAGTTGGTTGTGGTTTAACTGACCTTTTTTTTTTTATCTTATAGCACCCAAACCACTGCTTGCACAGACCTAACTAGTAGGGGCTGGTTTGACTTTGAGCATTTTCCACGAATCAACCACATTGCCAGAGCACCTCAACAAAGGAAGCCTGAGAAACTAAAGCACCATCAGCCACAGCAGCGCCCTCCCACCAGCCACTCTGTCGCTTCTACCACATTTGCTCTCCCTCCCGTACTGCCTGTTTCAGAGCAGCCCAGGTTGAGCTGAGGAAGGAAGTTGCTAAGAAGTTTGGTGGGACAGGAAACGCTGCCTCGTAGTGCTCAACTGTGAAATTGGCTGCCAAAGTGTTCAGTGGTTTTCAAGTGTCCTCTATGCAGAAATAGTTTCCACTAAGTCAGAGGTTTTCAACCTTTTTCATCTCATGGCACACATAAACTATTAAAATTAAGTGGTACCCCCCAAATATTATTTTACTGATATGGTGAAAAATAGGCATAATTTTGATTGATTTACAAAAATAATAATAGTAATTTCCTACTCCTTTTGCACATAGCGATTTTTTAAAAAAATTAGAGGCCTATACTTATAGATGAGGATTTCTGGCACCACAGCCTAAACAATCAGATGCAATGTTATTATGTGATGTGACCAAGAAATTGCAAGTCTATTATATGTCCTATGTATTTATGGTTCAAGACAGGGCATTCATGCCAGAATGCTGTTTCTGTTGGTTGTTTATGCTTTTTATTGACAATCTAACGCTGAAGAGTTCAGTGCCCTTGACTAAATAGTTAGGTGTTGCATGTTTTAAAAATTCTTGTGGCACATCACTTGAAATTGTTGCTTTACATAGAAGGACAAGTAATTGGCCTTGAGGGGTCTGACCAAATTAATGAGAACCGAGTAATAGATCTAAGTAAATTTAGTCTTTCTTGTGTCTGTTTTATTTTTTAATGAGAACCTCTATTTCATTTCCAAAAGAACCTGACTCACAGAACCTGAAGCTAATCGCAAACAAATAAAATCTTCCAATATTTAAATGAGACCTTGTCTTAACTCTAATATATCAAAGTTTTTACTTTTATAAGATTAATTAGAGAACATAGGAAAATATACAATTACTTATTTTTTTCACAGTTACCATACATTGAACATTTGTTTTCAAACCTTGTTTGTGCCTATGGTTTAATAAAGTATTCTCATTCACCAGATAACTATGCAGCTAAATGTCATAAGACATAAGAGCTCTAGTATGTGTAAGTAAAAGGAGTAGTGTAGAATAATGTATAATGTTTACTACCTTTGTGTACTAAGGGGGGGAATTAGAATATAGAGACACATGCATATGCATTGATATATGTACATTCATAACTGCATAATAAAATCTAGAAGGATGCCTGAGAAACAGAAGTGTGACCTGTAAGAGGTTAGAGAGGTAGGGACAGAGGCTGGAGCAGGATTTCTTAATGCATTTTTAGAGTGTTTTGGTTTTGGAAGCATGTGAAGCTATTATCAAACAATTTTAATAGGGTTCTTCTATGCACATTATTTTTCAACAACACTTCCTGGTTGATATTTCATTTCTTTAAGCAATCTACATATTTCGAAGATGTATACTAATCTGTCATATGACATTCTTTTATTTATTCTTTCAGTTTCTTATGGGGCCTTTGGGTTAATTTGGGGCTGCTGTAAGTAGTGCTATAGTGAATGAACATCCTCACACACAAGTCTTAGTCCATACCATCCATTTTCTTATGAAATTGATGGGCTGATGGTTAAAACACTTTCCAGGATGCAGCATCTTCTCCTGTGGGATGGACCCTGCGATGGCTCCTGGCTGCCTGAGAGCAGAGACAGCGGCTCCAGAGCTCAGGAGTTTTCAGTCACTTAATGGCCTCCAGCCCAGCTACACATTAGAATTGCTGAAGGAGGCTGTTTAAAGTCCTACTCCTGGTCTGTGAGGAAGTCTTGGCCTGAGTGATTTTTAAAGGCTCCAGGAAGAGAGCCATTGGCACAATGGGTAAAACAGCAGAGTTTAAGTCAGATGGCCCTGGAATCCTGTGGACCCTGGCACTACCTTGTGATTGGCCTCAGGCATATTTCTGAGCCTCTCTGCTCTTCCCATCTGCGAAAGGAGTGTGAGTGATACCTGCACTGTGGTACAGTGAGAGCATTGGACACAGAGCATGCACACTGCCTGGCAGAATTCCTGGTGCTCACTACGTTGCAGGTACTGGCTGTTATTCAAACAAAACAGAAGAAAGCAAATGAACACAGCCTGAGAGAGCCTGACAGAGACCATGAGTTCACCCAAGTGAGTTTTCATGGCTCTGAAAGTGTTGGGTTTGTAGGTATTTGGCTGAATTGTATCATGTTGATATAGTATCTCTGACTATCTTATATTACTCAGGATTTCTAATTAGCAATCATATAGGACTTTATTAATGTAAAGGAAAAATTTAGTATTACTTAATTGTAGCCTGCTTGTTTGAGAGAAAGCCTTAAAAAATCTGAGTTTATGAAGAAATGAATCCTAAAACATTTGGAAGAATTCATAATGGGAAAAAAGACTGAGAATTGTTAGCATAAAGTTTCTCTTTTTCTGTGTTTGAGAAATGTGCAAAGTATGCTAGCTCTATAAAGATTAGAAATATAAGTGCTTTAATGTGGAATCGCATAAATCTTTGCCCCTTTTTTCCATCACACACTTGTAGATGCAGCCAGTTGTTCTGATAGTTCTTTTATCCACCCAAGTGCATTGGACTTTAGTGGTGGGTGGGAAGTCAGCATTAAAAATCTTCCCAAGATGAAAAATTGTGTGGCAGGTTTGTCTAGAACCCTCTAATTCTTTGAACAGGATAGGAGTAAGGAGAGAAAGTATGGACAGGTGAAGAGGCAGTTCTCTTCATTACTGGTTAGCCAAATAAGGAAGGAAATTTTCACGTCTTATTTCATACCTAAAAGAACTTGTTTCTACTCCAGTAGCAAGTAATGTAGAAGAGTGGAGCTCCTATAGCCAGATTATTTGGGTTCAAATACCAGCTCTGCTTGTTATTTGCTAACTATACAGATATTCTTTGTGCCTTCTTTGCCTCAGTTTCCCAATCTGTAGAACAGACATAATTGTAGTTGTTTCATGGGGTTCTTGTGAGAAACAGGTTGACACATGCTTAGATCAGTACCCATAAGCACTATACAAGTGTTTGCTATTATTCATTAGAATGTTAATCATTTTATTTCTAAAGTAGAGCAATTAACAGCAGCTGTTGAGGACTTGCATGTACCAGACATTATTAACTCATCTAACTCATATATTTCACACACTTCCAGGACAGCAGGCAAAGTGACTTCATTTTATATATGACAAAGTTATGTCACATAGAGTTCAAATAGTTTGTCTCAGTTCACACAGATACCAAAACTAGACCCAGGATTCAAATCCAGGCACTTTGGGTTCAGAGGGGAGGGGCCAACCCTCCACCACACTGCCTCTCCAGTGTCAGAGCAGTTCTCCTGGGTTGTTGTGAGGATCAGGAAACCTGAAGCTTGTGAAACACTGGTATAGATGTAAGCACAGAGTGCAATCATGGTAGATGTTACACTGTCACCATTGGAATTTCCCAAACCAATGAATATGAGTATGAATATGGTTGCCTTTGAGAGAGAAGTAACCTGGCCACCTTCCTTTGGCTCTGGTCCCCCTTGGAACCCATAGCCCATAGAAAGAATTCTAACTACAGTCCCAGGGAAGGAAACACAAGGGTGGT
>PVIA01011103.1:0-47041 GCA_004024845.1 Tonatia bakeri
ACAGAGGTCCAGATCCTCTTTGGAGAAGAAACTAAGATACATGGATTGAATGTGGGCTTTGAGGCAGAAGAAGAAAACAAAGCCAATGATGTGTTTGACCTCAGCAAAGAGGAGGTAGGCAATGCCATTTACAGAGAGAAGGATGTAGGGGATGGTGTAAAAAGGCATTTTATGGAGGGTAGGCAGTCTTCCTTCCCTATGGCTCCTAAGTCTTTCCTCCTAATCATTTACAAAGACTACAGCCCTGGCATTTACATACCTATTGAACTGCAAGGTGACATGGTGGTAGTCGGCCATTATTGTATTCTGAAATGTTAAAAAAATTACCTTTGTTACTTGCAAGGTGAATGGGTCAGATACATTTGCACTAGACATGGCAGGTCTAGGCAGGTCTGGAGTCTGTGGTTCTGTTCGGAGACAATAAGTTTGGAAGTGTAACCGGAAAAGACACCAGCATTCAGGGTGCCTGTCACTACCAAAGCCAACAAACAATGACAGTGATTGAATCTTTTATGGGTGTTTTATTCAGATGGCAGATGATCCAAGAAGATGGTGGGTTCATACCCTAACAAACTATCTTCCCCTCTCTTTCCTGGCCAGATCCTTTATAAGGGGGTGGAGGAAGATAAACAAGGTGCAGTGAGAGCTTTGAAATTCAGGGAGAATTAGGTGAGGGAAACTGCAGTATTCTTGTTCTCGGCAGTTAGCTGTGCCCAAGGGGTGGAGGGTGGTCAAACAAAAGGCCTGAACTCCTGCAACTTGTCCCCAGGCGGTAATCTCTAGCCAGGGCCCCAGGAGGTCAGCTGTTTTTCCAAGGAACCAGAATGGGCCTTATCTGTGGTTTCTGAAACAAAAGCTTAACATACACATTACCTGCTAGATTTATGGCTATTTACCTCAAGCTAAAATTTTCCAAGTCTTGAGTCCCCTGTCAGTGGTAGGAACAGCATAATGTAGTCCATGTACAACATAGCCACGTGGAAACAGAGGGAGGCCTGATTTAATGGTTCTCAGAAAGAAGAGTGAACAGGGATTACCCCACAGAACTATGCTTCAGGACTGAAAGGACCACGGTTCCAGGAAAGGCAGACTCCTGGAATCTGCGGCCCCTCCTGGTTACTAACACTAACCCAGTGTAAGGCCCTCGCTGCATTTTTGTTTTTCCTGTGTCTTTCTAAAAGGAGTACCAGTTGCAGCAGCAACAGGGGAGCAGGCTGGAATGCAAAGTAGAGGCACTATGCTTGCAGAAATCCAGGTCTAAGCTCCTGAGGCCTCTCTGTGAGGGAGGGGAGCCGGAGGAGTCTGGGGATGAGCGCATCTGGTGCCATCCAGCCCCAACGTGTTCATCCTTTAGAATTGTGGGAGGGCGCTTTTTGGAAACCTTGGCACAGCATCATAGGTAAGCTTTTCAGCTCCAGGCAGCTGCAAGGTGACAGTCTCTTGCTGGTTCTAACTGGCAAAATTTGAAGACATGAAACAAGTGCAATTGAGATTTGCCAAATGGCAATTCTCATCTCATCAGCTAGGCATTGATATTATGTGTTTTCAACTTGCTTTTGTCATCAGGAAACAAAGTCAAAACCTCTTCTTTCAAGGCATTCCGCACTCTGTTCTGGGACTGCCTCAGGTGAGGGGAGGGGCAGGATCTCAGGAAGAGCAAAAAGTTGTTCAGAATGATTCCCAGGAGGGGTCTGGGCTTTTGTCTACTAGCCACATACTTGGTGAGTTAAAGTTAAAAATTTTAATTTATTAAAAGTTAAAAATTCCTTAGAATTGGAACATTTTTAGTGCAAAAAAAAGAGAAAATACAAAATGTAACAAATGGCATGTATAATGCAAACATTTCAAATTACGTGTTGTTGTTGATGGCATTGAAAGAAGACCTAAAGGAATGGAGAGATGGACTATATTCATGGTTTAAAAGTTTAGTACTGTGAAGGTGTCAACTTTCCTCAAATTGATTCAAATATCCAGTACAACCCCAATCAACACTGAAGCACTTTTTTATTGGTCTCCAGGCGCAGGACAGAGCTCCTGGGCCTGGTCCAGGCTGGAGAATGGCTGTAGCATGACAGTCTTCCCAGGGACCAATCCTCTGTGAGCCAGGAAGGCACACTGTTGTGTCCATTGTTGAAATCTATTAGCCCGGACAAGAGGTGGTGTCAGCACCAGACAACCCACATCCCAGGCTCTGCTGTCAGTTCAACTTTTACTTTTTGACATCAAATTCAAGACAAAATGGGAAAGCCCATGCTGTAAGCAATTAATTAGAACTAGATCAGCCTTTGACAGGAGCCCTACTTGGGACAATTGAAGTTGATCTGTAAATAATTAGGTCCATTTCCAGGCTCCAGGGGCTGGGCGGTCTGCCCAGTACAGTGATGTTCACAAGAGTAATTAAGGAGAGGGTAGGGATGATGAAACAACTGAGTATTTATGTGAAATCCTGGGCAAGAGGATGCTGGCTGCCAACGGAAACCTTGGACAGTAATTAATAAGGCCTTCCCATCCTCAGCCAGGATTATCAGTTTACACCCAGAGAAGAACAGAAGGGCTCGGTAGGGGGCAGGCACTCAAGAGCATTCTGCATAGGAAGAGATATTGGATGAGCAGGCCTTCAACAAGATAGTGTTTATTATTTATTTTCTGGGCTAACCTGCCCAGAACTCCCCCATGTAGGCAACTACAGGAACTCACAGCCCCCAGGTCCCAGGACCTGGGGATGGGGAGCAGGGATCATCCTTGGCAGGTACCCCTGTCCCAGCTGAATGCTAAAGTGAGGGCAGGTAGACCAGGTCAGAAGCGACGGGAGAGGAGACTAAAGTGTCCCACAGTGAAGGGGCTCATTTCAGGTTCATTCGGGGGCCTTGTCCAGGGTAGAGCTCCTCCCCTATCGGACATTTATAATAAAGTTAGTGCCAGCTTTGGGAGTCTTACTCTGTGCCAGGAATTATTCTAAGGACATTGTTTATGCATTTTTTAAGCTTTGTATTATGTATCATTTCTCAAGAAAACAGTATAACCCATTGCCTGGCTTCTGTCTGTGTCTTCTCTTTAGACCCTTTCACTCCCTATGAACAATCCCACACCACCTTCGTCTTCCTCACAAAAAGAAACAACGCAAAGAAGAGGAAAAATGAAACTCTTAGTGTAAAGAGATTATTGTGTCTGGCCAACCCCATAATGTATGTGCTGAAGTGACCCACTGTGTGTGGGGTGGGGGTGAGCACAGTGGACCCCCCTTGCTACTTTTGCTTTGATTCCCTAACAATTGCAAACCCTCGGTGCTCTGGTGTATTTCCACATGGCCAGGGCAACATACTTTAGGCATGTGATGGTGAATGATAAGAACACTAATGGTAACAACAGTAATAACAGCAACAGGAGTGACTGAGGCCACCGACTTCAGATTTCTCAGGAGGGGAAGGAATAGCTGCTAGTTCGGAAAAAAGCAGTATAAACCAAAACACATGCTTTCAAATGTGCAATTCCTTTCTTCAGCTGTAAAACATGAATTGTACTAGTGAATGAATTAAATGAATAAAATTTAATAATTCTTATAAAATAATAAAATTCAATGCATTACATAAATTTTAATGATCTTATTAACAAAATTAATACAAATTAGTCATGGTTTTAATGTGTATTATTCATATTTTGCATATTGGAGAGATGCCTTCTGCCAAAACAAATAAAGTTAAATTGGCATTGACTTACTATTTTACCCCCTATTGCTATCTTACAAAGCACGTTCATACATGTAATGATCTGATATGGTCACTTATTTGGTGCCTATTGGGAATCTCACTGTTATTTTGAGGGCAAGGCTTTGATTTGCTCTGGTGAATCCTAGGGTCACTCTGACTATTTGATCTCAGTTGTTTCACAGCTCCAGAAAACAGACACAAATCACTACCATTTACTTGAAGTACTTGCGTGTCCACCATGTCTTTGGAATTCAGAAGCACCAGTTTGTTTTTGTTTGATCTAGGAAGCAGCTCCCTTTCCTGTAGGCATTGCAGGAGTCTCTGTCCCAGCACGCTCATGCTCTCTCTCTCTCTCTCTCTCTCTCTCTCACACACACACACACACACACAGGGCTTTTTTTGTTTTTTTTTTCAATCAGATGCCTTTCTTTTCTGATATACCCCAAGCAAAGCAGGAAATTCCAATAGACACATGTAGAGTTTTCCTAACAGGCCCCATTCAGCTTCCAAAGGGATTGTAAACCCCCTTGCTAGCTACTTGCCTGGGTAGGGCAAAGGGGTATGAGAGGAAAAATTCTCCCTTCTTAACTAGCTTTTTCCTTGGTCTAAACATTTTATTCATTCATTCCTTTCCTTGTGAATTTATTCATTTAGAAGTATAATCTATGAATACGTTTTGTGTGACTAAGACTTGCCAATCATCACTCTAGGTGCTATATTAACAATTTGGGGATAAATAAAAAGGGAAATAATAAAGTTAAAAAATTCCATGTGTTTAAAAATTAGTAATAGAGCTTCAGATATTTACTGAATTATTCAGATATTCAGAGCTTATTTCTTACTCACACAGCCCTCATTTAAGAGATAAGATGCCTGGGCCTGCCCTTGGCCTGGCAGCAGGGCTGTCGTGAGTGGGGACTCTCTGAACACAGGGCTCTCTGACTCTGGAGCCACTGTCCGCTGCCGGACTGCAGAGGTAGCAGACAACCTTCAATGTGTGTTTCTGTTGGGACTATTTTCAGCTACTTATAAGGTGGGAATGTTTAAACAATCAATTAATTATTAAGCAATTTTTGAAAACTCATTGCAAAATGATTTCTCTCTCTCTTCAGTTTATTTCCTTCCCAGACTCCAGCTCCCACCCTACATTCTCCCATAACTGCAGCATTGAAGCCTGCTGAGCTCTTCCCATGGGACAGAGAAGGAAGCTATCAGCCCCGAATAGTTCAGTAAATAAACCCTGTTGGTTCCTAGCTCAGCCATTTCCCTCCTTCTCCCCAGGGAGTCTGTGTCAAGTCCAGAGTGCCATCTTCACATCTCCTAATCAGGGAAGCCAGTCTGAGCAACAAGGAAAGGGTGAAAAAGCAAGAAGGAGAAGAGCCCATTGTGGGAAATTGACTGCCCAGGCAACTCGGCTGACAGATGGTCATGAGCCAGAATGATCCTGGAGTCTCATTTCAGCAGGGGATTTGGCAGACCTGAGTGGGCAGGAAGAGAATTCTAGACTTCTAAATAGTCTTTCCTTTGGTAAAATAGAAGTACTCTCTGAGGTATCACAACAGACAAAAGTGTTGAAGCAGAAAGAAAATATACAGGCTTATCCCCTCTGCATGATGCTCCACCAGCTTGGGAAACCTGTGTGAAGTCCTCTCTGTGACTGTCCTGGAAGCTGGGCTTCGTGCTGCTGAGATGGCCCTAGACATCAAGAGTGAGGAAGAGTGTTCCATCGGTCCTGGGGCAGCTTTTTTTATTGATTCTTTTTGAGAGAGAGAGAACAATTTGTTGTTTCACTTATTTACACATTCGCTGCTTGCTTCTTGTATGTGCCCTGACTGGAAATTGAACCTGTACCTTGGCATATTAGGACGATGTTCTCCCCCACTGAGCTACCTGGCCAAGTTCTTGGGACAGTTTTTAAAATGTCCCTTCTGGACCTCAGTGCTTTTCCTCTCTGCCAAAGAGTCAAGTTGACTATGTAAGCTGCAAGCCTGGGCTTCCTGTTCACTGGATAGTGGGCTGTCTCAGCTGGGGCTGTTTAATGTTGCTGATGAGTTCTACTCTGATTCTTCCCGTTGCTTGTCTGACCACACTCACCTTTCTTAGGTCAAATCTATCCAATACTAAGTGCATTGGAGACATTATTCTGTCTGTATTCATCCTCACACCTAGACAAGTGATGTGGATACACTCGGGCTGATTCCCCTGCCCAAACCCCCAAATTACCTAAAAGAACTTCCCTGTATAAAAACTGTTTGTAGAGGGGGTGGGTACAACAGGGGGTGTTAAGGGCTTCAGATCTGAGGGACAGGCCCATGTGCCAGCCCCACTTCTGCCTGCTAGGACCCTGGCCATTCTCCTTTCAAGACCACAGCTGCATTGAAAGAGCAATTCTGTTTGGGGAATTCTGATAATTTTGAGTTTAGTTGAAGGTTACTTGCAAGTTGATATCTTCTGCCTGAACTTCTATCCTGAAACTGTTTAGAGGTAAACTTTCCTGAGCCTGTTCCTTCTTTGTCCAGGAGACTGTGCAATTAGGAAAACATCTAGGATCCATGTGGGATCTTGGTTCAGTGTGACAAGGGTGGGAAAAGGGCTGGACCAAATAAGGAACTAATTTGGACCAGGCAAACCTGTGAATTGGGGTCTTTTCCAAAGCTGAGAGTGAGTGGTTCAGAATTTCAGACTCAGGACATGCTTCCTGGACACACACAGTGTCCATCTTGTGCTTGTCAACTTGACCATTCTTATCATCCTGATGTCCTTGCTACAATGCTTCAGGGGGCTTTGTTTTTATCATTGAAATACATCCATGTATATTATTCTTTCTTTGCCTGGTTTCTTTATGCTGAGCCCTTCCTATGTTCCTGCCTCCCTACCTCTGAGAACGAAGGGGTTTTCACTAGGGCCCCGCAGTGGAGTCAGAAGAATGAATCACCAGCGGGGTCAGCACCCAGGGTTGAAGAGCCATCAACTCTTCCAAGCTGGGGTTTGTGATCAAAGGGAGAGAGTAGTGTGTTTTCAGATTATATAAGAGTCTGGGCTTATCATTTTGAAGGGATTAGCACAAAGTTTTGAACTGTTGTCCAGTACATGAACTGGATGGAGAGAGCATGGTGGTAAAGGAGGGAGGGGTGAGAAAGTGAGAGAGAAAGCGAGAAAAGAGAGGAAGGGAGGGAGGGGAAGAAGGGAATGGGAAGAAAGAGAAGAGAAGCAAAGCAAAGAGAAGAGAGAAGGAAGAGAGGATGGAGGAAGAGGGAAGATAGAGATACTCGTAGGAACTGTCCACTGAGCCAGGCAAAGAGGTGTCGGGGTCAGGGTCCCCCCAGGGCAATGGACAAGGAGCACTGGCCCAGGAGATCTTAGTGGGGAGGCTGAGGCTCCGGTAGCTCAGTCATCCCTAGGGTCTGCTGTCATGGTCTCAGCTTCAGTTCCCCAGTGACACGCCAAACCAACTTCAGGACACACAGGGCCCTACTCTGGCTGGGTGTGTGCGGGCTGTGTGGAGTGCACCCAGCAGGAAGCCTGCACTAGCATCTTTTACTCTCGAACATCCCACCCTCCCTCCCTTCCTTTCCACATATCTGCCAGCTCTGAAAGTCAGGACCCGCCGCTTCCTGCACATGCTGTGGCCTCACTTAGCAGGCAGAATATGGACACAGAAGTGTCTTGCCCACTGCAGTTTGTCCACATTAACAAAGGGAAGTGGGAATTGAGACCATCACGACTCAGGTAGCACTAAAAACCTTAGTGTGCTGAGGCTATCTGGATATTTCTGGTCAATTTCCTGGACATTTTCTCATAATATTTTTTCAGTGTGCTAGTGGAGATCTTGTGTATACCGGCAACTACTTTAGAATTATTTAGGCAATTTGATATTTTTAGCTTCACCTCAAAAATAAAATATTTGCCTTAAATGAGCAGAGAACAAGGACTTTAGATGTTGTGGTAGGGAAATAAATGGTTTTATTTAATAAAGTTATTTCAAATAAAATATATTTAAAGTTTTCTAAATTATCCCAGTTTTGTTTTATTTTTTTAATCCTTACCCAAGGATATATTTATTGATTTTAGAGAAAGAGGAAGGGAGAGAGATAGAGAGAAACATCAATGCCAAAGAGAAACATCACTTGGTTACTGCCTGTACATGCCCTAACTGGGGTTTGAACCCATAACCTAGTCAGGTGCCATGACTAGGAATCAAACCTGCAAACTTCAGTGCATGGAACAATGCTACAACATAGGGAACCAACCGGCTGTGGCTATCCTGCCTACAAATGCTTTTATAGACAAAAGTGTCTGTGTGATTAAGACCACACAAACATTTTGAAAGTCTTTCATTTGCTCAAAATGCAGACTGTTCATGTCAAGAGAAACTCAAGTAAATGACTTGATTGTTCTCACCTCCTTGAATGGAGGAGGTTGTGAGGCCTGTGTGCCTATGTCTGGGTTTCTCCTTTCTCAGCTCTCAGCCCGGTGTCACCATCTTATAGTCACAAAAGACTTCTCCAAGGAGGAAACATTTACTTGAAAGTGAAAAGAATGACATATTGTCATCCAGAGTCACTGAGTGCAGTCTCTTCCCAGCATCCAGTCACTAAGAATCTCATTATCCCCTTGTGTAAAGTGTAACCTTTTACGTGTATTGTTCACTTGTACTGATTCATTCTGGTTGAATAAAAAGTCTCATCTTATCTTATAAAGCACATTTCAGCCAAGAGCACCCAGCACATCGAGGCCTCATTTACATAATTTCCCAGAGCTATGAGGATCCATAAAAGAGTGTTAAAAGACCCAAGGGAAGATTGCTGATTAAGGGAAACCATCAGGGCCATTATCACAGCCATCAACAATGTCACTGTGACTGCAACTCCATAAACAGCTCGTTAGTTATGAGGAAAGAGTGAAGATAGGGAACATGTAAAATGGAGTCATTCTAACCAAGCTGCTAAAATCATTAAAATTACAAATGGTGGGACATTAGAAAAGACTCTGTTCTTTTTCTAACTCATTTGAAAACAGACTTTTTGAAATGCACAGTCTTGTGTCAATGCCCACACGCACCTCTGGTTTATCAGGTAGCCCTCCAGGTGGCCCCTGAAGGACTCGGGTATACATCCACCTGACCTCTGTCATCCAGACCATGATCCAGGGACATGATCAGGCTTTGTGGCAGCCCTCTGTGAACCACCTGGCATCCATCATCCTGACTGCCTGACATCTGACCGAGAAGATTGCAGGACTGGAAATTCTCAAGAATGTAGGGGGTACCATAGAAGATGGTATAAGATGGATAAATAATGATGGAAGTGTAACAGGGTGCAGCCAAGGAGGGCCCCAAATAGGGACTTGTAAAGGGGTCCAGACCTCGGTGTCTAGGAAATATTAGAAAATATATATATATATATATATGTATATATGAATGATGTCCTCACCCCCACAAGTCTGAGTTAGGGGATGGGATGCATGGAGCAGGCCATTGAGGGTTGTTTTGAATAGCAACAGTTTTGCAGATAACTTCTAGAAAGGCTGTTTATCGAATCTATAACCTTTAACTGGTTTTATAGATATGTTAAACAGCTGTGGCCGAGCTTTGAGCCAGGGGGATGGGCGAGGCCTCAACCCATGATGTAACTGGGAGGCAACTCCCCCTGGTTACAGTGCCTGTGTGAGAGCTTGGAGGTGATTGGCTCCACACCACAGGGCCACACCTGCCCAGACTTACTATGGCAGCCCAGTAAAACTGGAAAAATACAGGGATGCTGGCAGCTGTGGACAATTGTGGGAGGAGTTGGAAATGGTGCAGCAGAGGAAGATTGGCATTGGGATTTAAACCTAGGTGCAGCAGCCAAGGGGGTCTTTTTGGGATCATGTGGCTTGGGCAGAGAACCATGGACTTCTATCTTTTCCTGAGATACAGTACTCCAGTCTGGGCAAAGGGGAGAAGGAAGGACAGTGCATTTGTAGGTATTCTAAAGAACTTGGGGATCTCAATGAAGATATTAAGTCATTACTCTTAAGTTTGTATAACTCTTTAAATAAACAATTTATTTCCTTTTCACCAGTCTCTGGCATTGAGAGATGTCTTTCCCTGGCAGCAGGCAAGGTGAACCTAGTATGGGGGGAACCCCTGGAGCACAAGATTGGGTCGATTCAGTAATAGTATCATTAATCCCCACTCCGGGTCTGTTCTGTAACAAAAGGAGGCTTGACTCGGGGTGGCGAACATACAATACAATATACAGATGATGTATTAAAGAACTGTTCACCTGAAACCTATATAGTTTTATTAACCCAATGTCACCCCAATAAATTCAAGACACAAGAAATAAAGAATGTACTTTTTCCTGATTATGCTATTACAGTTGTCCCATATTCTCCCCTTTATTCCCCTCTACCCTGCACCCCTCCTCCCACCAGCATTTCCCCTCCCCTTAGTTCATGTTCATGGTTCATACATATAAGTTCTTTAGCTTCTCCATTTCCATACTATTCTTAGCCTCCCCCTGTCTATTTTGTACCTACAATTTATACATATTATTCCCTGTACCTTTTCCCCCACTCTCCCCCCTCCCATTCTTGCTGATAACCCTCCATGTGATCTCTATTTCTGTGATTTTGTTCCTGTTCCAGTTGTTTGCTTTTGTTTTTGTCATTTTTAGGCTCAGTCATTACTAGTTGTGAGTTTGTCATTTTATTGTTCATAGGTTTTATCTTCTTTTTCTTAGATAAATCCCTTTAACATTTTATATAATAAGGGCTTGGTGATGATGAACTCCTTTAACTGGCAGACTCCTTTAACTTGACCTTATCTGGAAAGCACTTTATCTGCCTTTCCATTCTAAAAGATAGCTTTGCTGGATAGAGTAATCTTAGATGTAGGTCCTTGCCTTTCATGACTTCAAATACTTCTTTCCAGCCCCTTCTTGCCTGCAAGGTTTCTTTTGAGAAATTAGCCAATAGTCTTATGGGCACTCCTTTGTGGGTAACTTTCTCCTTTTTTCTTGCTGCTTTTAAGGCTGTTTCCTTATATTTAATCTTGGGTGACTTAATGATGATGTGCCTTGGTGTGTTCCTCCTTGGGTCCAAATTTCTTTGGAACACTCTGGGCTTCATGGACTTCCTGGAAGTCTATATCCTTTGCCATATTAGGGAAGTTCTTCTTCATTATGTTTTCAAATAAGTTTTCAATTTCTTGGTCTTCCTCTTCTTCTTCCGATACCCATATGATTCAGATATGGAATGTTTAAAGTTGTCCTGGAGGTTCCTAAGCCTCTCATCATTTTTTTGAATTCTTGTTTCTTCATTCTGTTCTGGTTGAATGTTTATTTCTTCCTTCTGCTCCAAATTATTGATATGAGTCCCACTTTCCTTCCCTTCACTGTTGGTTCCCTGTATATTTTCCTTTATTTCACTCTGCATAGCCTTCACTTTTTCCTCTGTTTTGTGACCATACTCAACTATTTCTGTGACCATCATGATTATCAGTGTTTTGATCTGTGCATTTGATAGGTTGGCTGTCTCTTTATCACTTAGTTCTAATTTTGGAGCTTTGATCTGTTCTTCCATTTCAGCCATATTTTTTTGTCTCAGTGCCACATTGTAAGGTGGGGAGCCTTAGGTATTCACCAGGGCCAGCAACCCACTATACTATGTTGCGGCTCTGTATGTGGAGGAGGGGTCTGAGAGGGAACAATGCTTCTTGCTCCACTCTCAGCAGGCTTCCAGTCCCTTCCACCTCTACCCACAAGCAAATTAGGCCCTTATGGTGCTGATTCCCAGGTGGGTAGTTTTATGTATATTCTAGGACCTTGTGGATCTCTCCAATGAACTCTCCTGTGAGGCTGGGAGTTTCTTCTGGTGCTGTAACCCCCATAGGTTTTTATAGCCAGAGGTTTTGAGGCTTTCTTTTCCCATGCTGGAACTCTGGGTTGCACAGTCTGTCTCACTCTCCAGTTGTTTCTCCTGGTTTATCTGCATGGGAATATGGGACTGCCTGATCTGTCAGCTATGCCTCACCCACCCGGTTCTCCAGCCACCACTCTGTCATGCATCCTCCCTGCCCAAGCTGCCCATTTCCACCCCTCCTTCCAGTGTGAATGGATGTTTCTTCTTTCACTCCTTGGTTGTCAGACTTCCATACAGTTCAATTTTCTGGCAGTCCTGGTTGCTTTTTTTTTTTTTTAATTTGTTGTTGTCTTTCTTTTGGTTGTTAAAGGAGGCAACGTGTATTATATATTCCTCCATTTTGGCCAGAGTATCACTCAGTTGATTTTTTTTTTTTTAACATGAGGACATAAGAACATTTAGAGAAAAATTGTCTGGCCCTTGGTTACCACTACAGCCACATGAATATATAAGAAAGAAAAGGTACCATAGCCTCATGTGTTTTCTCTGAAAACCAAACCTGGACAGTATGTGTAAGTATTTATTGATCTACAAGTTGGCATTTCCTGTCCTTGTTTCTGACTGTCTAGTTACCATTGTTGCCCCAAAATTGCCAATATATAATAACACCTATTTTCTTTGCTGTTGGAGTCTGAGTCAGGGCTTTGAAAGACCACTGTCAGGTGGTTATCCTCTGCTGTATAACATCTTCTTGGAGAACTTGAAGGGTGGTGGCAACTTGAGAGCTAGGGTCTCAGATCACCCGAAGATTCCCTCACCCACATGCAATGATGCTGGTTGTTGGCTGGGACCCTGGCTGGCACTGTGGGCCAGGAACCTCCATGTGACCTCTTTATGTAGCTGTTCAAGCTTCTTTACATCATGGTGGCTGGGTTCTGAGAGCAAACATTCCAGGAGAACCAGGCTCAAGCTACATCACCTTTGAGTGCTAGCCTCAGTCAAATTGCATCACTTTTCCTGCATCCGTTGGTCAAGGTGGTCACAAAGACCCTGCCATAGTCTTGAGGGGAAGAACAAGGACATCACCATTCTATGACTGGGGTGCCAAAATTGCCATGTAAGAAGAGTGTGTGGGATGGGAGATGCTGTAATGGCTGTTGTTGGAAAATATTCTGCCCCAGGCTTGTCCTGGAGGATAATAGTGCATGTGGAGGGTGGAAGGGGATGTTGGAACAGAAAGGAAGGAAAGAGGAGAGTAGCAAGTCTCACTTTCTCCTAGCTGTTAACTGACACTGACACATGTGCCTGACACCCACTATTAGTTTCCATCTCTGGGCTAGAACATGCAGCCTCAAATGCAGTAACTTACTGAGGCATTATTGGCTATTGACATCAATCATGAACTCTTTACTTGGGTTGTTGGTCCTACAGGCAGACCTCGGAGATATTGCAGATTCAGTTCCAGACCATCACAATAAAGAGAGTCTCACAGTAAAATGAGATGTGATCTTTTTGTTGGTAGAAGGTCCTGCCTTCTATTTGTAAAAAAGTCAAGATCTGGGAAGCACAATAAAATGAGGCAAGACTGTACTAGAGAGCAGACAGCAGGACTGAGAATAAAAACAGGCAAGTTGTTCTTTGGTGACGGCTTTGGAATACACTTGGTCTATATGTCCCTACAGGGAAAATTCTGAGGGGAATGGAGATTAAAATAAAATGTGAAAAAAGACTTGAAGAAGAGGAAGAAGGAAGGCGCTGACCACAAATTGCTCACTCCACAATTTAACTTTAGCCAGTTTTTCCAAGAGGGAGAGTTTATTAATGAAAGAGTGAAATGTTACACAAAAAGGTTGTTTGCTCTCACCTGCCCCGTAATAAAATTAGAATTGCCCTGAGATTCTCACAAAAGTGTTTTGTTATTTTCTTCCAGGCCAGGACTATGATTTCTAATTACATGTTTGTTTCATGTTTCTGTCCCTGGCTACTATCTAAATTTCTTGAGGTCATATGCTGCCTCTGTTTTATTCACCACCACATCCCCAGCACCAAGCACAGATGTGTATTTGTGAAAGTAATAAGGAAAAGGAGAGAAGGAGAGAGGGAAGGAAGGTCAGAGCTTCTCCTTGTACTTTTAGCAGTATTAAAATATTTCAAACAATACTATGTTTCTGGAAATTGACTGTGAAGGTGGGGAGCAACCCCTATACACACAGACAGTCATTCAACAGTATTGATTATTCAATGGTTTAAATGTGTTTTTACCTCTGTTTCTATAAGCTTGAAACACCTCTTGGCCACAGGAGAAGAGAAAGGAAGCATTTAAGTTAGGTTTTGTGTTATATTTGAGAATATTTCCTCAACATTTCCAGCCCTCTTCATTTTGATCCCACAAAATGCCCCCTGTCTGGGCTCCATGGCCTGCTGTTCAGCCTCAGGCCCTTCAGCCCATCTGATTCCAGACTTTTCTAGTTGCTTCAGACAAGGAAAAGTGCAACTAATTATCTCCTTTCTGATTCCAATTTTGAAAGTATAGCATTTACTTTTAAGAGCTTGTCTCTTATTTACCAGTTTGTGGATACAGGAAATAATGTAGGTGTGTGGAAGAAGTGTGTTTCTCATGTTAAGTTCCACAGAGCTCTTTTTCCTAGGGCATTCCAAGGCAAGCTCCTTGAGATAGCCTCTGTGTACACACATACTCTCATGTGAGCCACATACACACACACACATGCACCCTGGCAAGAAGAAAGAAATGTCACCAGAATCGGGAATAGCCCTTCCTTCCTCACAGTCACGGGAGATCTCCTCTGGAGCTGCACTCTCAACTGACCACAGCCCTGGGGATCCCGTACAACATAAAGAAGTTGTCTCAGAACATGACTTCAATTTTGGCTGCTGGTTGTATTTGTTTTTAAGCTCAGGATTACTTCCCCAAGTATCAGGAAAAGATCTGTGGTTTGGTAGCCTTCTCTACCAGCTGCCACAAAATGCCCAACGTTTTCCCTGTTCTAAGCTAACTTAATCATAAAGAAGAATCCACTAGAAAGTGAACTAAATTGAAAGCTTAGTCTCTGCATGAGGAAAAGCACCTTTGCAGCTAAGAAAATTGTGGCTGCTATTATCTACCTCTCTACTTTATGAATTGGCGTTTGAGTGCTTCTCCAAGATACTTTCCCAGGTGATAGAACTGGATATACTGCCAAAATGTGATTCTTTAGGATGAGCTGTTGTAATGCTGCAAACACAACCATACCTGACCACTTGCTGCTGCTTTAACATGCCCTGTATTCTGCACTTTCAGGCCTCCATCCAAAGTTCCACTGTCTCTGGAATGCCTCCCTCTGGACTCCTCCCACCTCTTCTACCTGTCTAAATAGAACCCTTCCTTGACCTCTCAGGTCATCTCACCTCATCTAAGAAGTCTTCCTGAGTATCTCTCATGTAGGTACCAAAGGCTATGATCACTTTCTGTTGTAACACAGCATCCCCAGTTGCCTCACAGTGAAGGTCTTATTGTTATTGTGAGTGCAGGTTGTGGAACAATCCTGAAGGATCTAAAGCTTTATAGTGTCTCCCTGCTGTTTTCTCCTGGGCCCAGAGTAGTGCTGTCAGCATAGTAGATACTCAATAAAGTGGAATGTCCATTCAATAACAGCTGTCCAGTATAAGACCATCTTGTCTTTCCCACGGTTCTGCTAACCCACAAAGCCAGGCCAGGTGCTCAGATGCCCCCATGCTCTCCCATATACATGGTGACTGGAGAAAGCATGCAACAATCAGTTCACCCTCCTCATTGTGAGAGGGTTATGAAAGTGCTAGAACTTATGGATGAGATAGGCGGCTTGTGCATCCTGCCTACCTGCCCAAGAAGCATTACCATTGAGCAGAATACCCAAATGAGGCACCTGTTCCCATTTTGTTACAAAGTTCTTAGGCAAGCTAGAA
Organism: Tonatia bakeri; assembly: GCA_004024845.1. Lineage (NCBI taxonomy): Eukaryota > Metazoa > Chordata > Mammalia > Chiroptera > Phyllostomidae > Tonatia > Tonatia bakeri. Next base: position 15,495 of record PVIA01011103.1, read on the forward strand.
GCAAGATCTGTGTCATGACTCTCTTTTCTCCTTTTTCTCTCTCCCATCTTTATTCTTCCTTCCTCTTCTTTATATCTATTCCTGGGAAGCAGCAGATGGCTCAGTGAGGTAAGCTGCTTTGTTCTTGACAATTCTGTGGTCCTCAAAAAAGCAGGTACTGAGAGTAGCCATTGCTTTCTCTCAGACAAGGGAGGATCTTCCAGACCAGAGGTGTCCTGTGGAGAGGAAATCTCATCCACAGCTAGGAATGGGTTGCTCATCCCTGAGGAGCTACAGTCCCTGATAGGGCCCTTAAAGAGAGGATTCCAGTCTTCCGGGTCCTCAAACTTCAAGCAAACCCCGGATCTTCTGGGGAGTCTGTGTAAAGAATTAGCCTGACACAAAGGGAGGTCTGGCTTGTGTTCTCAGCTACTGGAAGGTGACCTCCAGTTTCCCTGAGTGCCCTGCCTCATGGGACCATTGGTTTAGCTACTCTATGCCTGCGTGAAGCTCTCAATCCTCTAGATGCCAGCCCCTAGCAGCAGCTCTGGGAGCCACAGCCTCCATTAGAGTGCAAAGTCCTTCTTGGAAGACATATTTCTTTTTTTGAGTTTATATTTCTCCCTTTGGATTGACACCTGAAGGCAAGCAGGTGATTCGGACTCCAGCCAATGTGGTCCATGTGTTGTTGCTGTGACAAACAAATCCACATGGACTGCAGAGTCCTGTGAAGAAAAAGGGACAGCATGGCTGCTCTCTAAGTCAGAGAGGGCCTCAGCCCCTGTCTGGAGAGGCTTTTATTGTTTTTCTGGGCACATTACATCAAGTATGGTCCTCATTTACTATGCTCAGGTTTGCTTTAGGTGATTACTTTTTACAGACAACAAAGGAGAAGATGTTGCTAATTACTTCAAAGAAAAGGATGTTTGCAAATACAAGGGGAAAAGTGGTTGAGCTGGTTACACTCCATACTTGGGAGGTTTAACATAGATTTTTAGGAAGTTACTTTAAAGATATGCAGTAAACATTTGCTGCCTCAATTCAGGGTGAGGGAATTTTAGCAAAAAACAAACCTCAAAGCAACCTAAATACAATGCAAGCCTGATTTCCCATGGGAAAACCAATCTGTGGGCCTGGGTCCTGTGTGCCACCTTTCTCCCACTGGCTTTCCAATTCAGGGGGCTAGGCTACATTCGCCACCACCAGGGGCACTGTTCCCTATAGGCAGGCAGCACTGATGTTGGATCAGGTCAGCTGCTCCCCTGTAGGGAGCATGCTCCATGCAGGACTGGTTTGGTTACCTGCTCTGGGTCCACCTAGTTCCTCAGTGAGGCTCTGAGAAGCAGCCAATAGAGTAACTAGGGTCCTTTGCTTACAAGAGGTCTTCTGAGCACCTGTCAAACTCAGAGAAAATTTCAGAGTAATTTTAGCATAGCCTGAGTAAGGTTTCTTTAGAGTTTCCTGTAAAATGACTAGAATAATTCAAGAGGAATTAAAGAACAAACAAAGACACTCAATATATCACATCAAGAAAACTGTAACTCAATTGGTGATAGGTATTCAGCATTGGAAGTCCAGCCAGCCTAAAGTTTCTCAATTTGAGTGGGTAGACAAGTAATCTATTATACAGTAAAAAAAGGTTTTAACCACTGTATATTACAAAAACTAAGGCAATGTAGTGGATTGAGAGATCATTTATATCCCTTGTGAAACCTTACTAGAGTTCTTAGAGGGGAGTTAAAGGACCTGGTCATACAGAATATCAACATTTTGATTATGACATATATCAAACAGTTTAGAACAATGAGTAGAACTATTGCAATCCAGACCTTAAAATATGAATAGTTCTAAGCCCAGTGGGCAGCCAGCTAAAAAATACCAGAAAATTTAAGTTATTACTAGTTAGTGGCACTTGTGGTAAACCTAGCATGCCCTTTAGGGGACATGGCAAGTTTAAGAAACCTGGTGATTTCTAATTCTTCCTGAAAAGAAGTATTTATCCAGGTTCAGCAAAAGATCACAAATTGACCTGGCTGGCATAGCTCAGTGGATTGAGCGTGGGCTGCAAACCAAAGCATCGCAGGTTCGATTCCCAGTCAGGGCACATGTCTGGGTTGCAGGCCATGGCCCCCAGCAGCCACACCTTGATGTTTCTCTCTCTCTCTCTTTCTTCCTCCCTTCCCTCTCTAAAAATAAATAAATAAAGTTTAAAAAAAGATCACAAATTATTCTTTGGGCAGCAAACTTAAATCAATCCTGGTGTTAAAGGCTATTCAAGCTAGGGAATTAAAAACTTTGTTGATCTTTGATGGTTCTAGTAGCTGATTGGGCCATTATATTCACTGTTCTGATTAGATTTTGCATTATTATATTCAATTAAACTGTGCCAAGGCAAGCCCATGGGTCTACAATTCACAGGAAGCAGTTACTCTCATATTAATCTTAACATTCTACCCACCTTTGTCTCATGATGATCAAGGTAAATTACATCTGAGAAAAGTTAAGAAATGGGATGAACATAAATTAGGAACTATAATCAAAACCTTAGTCTTGCATGCTTTTACATGTTTTCTACTGATGACATTAAAAATTATCAACTGGATTTATTTGCTATACACATGAATTGATGTTGGAATAAAACATGCCATTTACATGCTCAGAAATACCAGAATTATACTCAGATTTACAAAAATACATAGTAACTTATTTACCATGAAACCAGCTGTTTGTGAAACTTGTAGTGGTTAACAGAGCAAAAGTCTTATGAACATAGTACTCATGTGTAGCAAATTACATCAATTAAGTAAGCTCAAATCCATAAATGTAAAAACCCAATATCACTAAATTTCTAAGTATTTATCTCAGTGTTTGCATGGTTTCTTTTTTTTTTTTTAAGATTTTATTTATTGCACTGGCTGGTGTAGCTTAGTGAATTGATCACAGGCCTGTGAGCCAAAGCATCACAGGTTTGATTCCCAGTCAAGGCACATGCCTGGGTTGCAGGCCATATCTCCAGTATGAGGTGTGCTAGAGGCAACCATACATTGATGTTTCACTCCCTCTCTTTCTCCCTCCCTTCTCTATCTCTCTAAAAATAAATAAATAAATCTTTTTAAAAAATTTATTTATTTATTTTTAGAGATAGGAGAAGGGAAGGAGAAAGAGAGGGAGAGAAACATCAACGTGTGGTTGCCTCTCATGCACCCCCCACTGGGGACCTGACCTGCAACCCAGGCATGTGCCCTGACTGGTAATCAAACCGGTGACCCTTTGGTTTGTAGCCTGTGCTCAATCCACTGAGCTTCACCAGGCAGGGCACATGGTTTCACCTGAAATGTTACCCCACTAGAAGAGAGATTTCAAAGATTTCCCTTCAGTGCATCATCATACTTTCAGAGGTGAAAGGGGAACAACTTAATTTTTTTTTTTTACCAGTCTTGCCCATTCTCATGAGTTTGATATAGTGTTATTACAGTGTCTAGGCTATGGTAGGTGCTCACAGGGTCCCCAACCTCTGGGCCACAGACCAGTACTGGTCCAGGCCTGTTAGGAACTGGGCTGCACAATAGAAAGTGAGCTTGAATCACCCCAAAACCATTTCCCACCCCCAGTCCATGGAAAAATTATCTTCTACGAAACTGGTCCCTGGTGCCTAAAGGTTGGGGACCACTGCTCTAAAAGGCCCAATGAATTGACTTTTTAAGTTCCAGAATATTGCTGATTTGTACAATAAGCCTGTCTGCCAGAAAGCCATGTCCCAGGTTGAAATATATTTCCAGATTAATGATTGAGAAGTTAAGACCAGCTGCCAATAAAGTCAGACTCTTCCCTAATTATCAGACAACAATTTGATTTTCTCTATTAAATTAGCATTTCTTAGAGAATAGAACCAGCTTTTGTTCTTTTCCTGCATCCTCTATAGCACCTACTAAAAAGTGCTAGGCAAAGATGTGTGCTCAAGAACATCATCAGTGATAGAGGCAGACATTGAATCAGGGTGGGTGTGAACATGAGTCTGACTTTACACGTCACTCGAAAAGGCAGTCATCCGACTGAATCTCTGATGTTGTCAGCAGAGAATGGATGCTGGTTTTCTGTTATTGCCTAGAAGGGAACAGCCATTTGGGCCCTTTTATTTCTTTCTCCTAGTCGATAAAAGATCATACAGGGGAATGAGTACCACTTGGAAAATGATATCTAAAGAAAAAAGTTCTGTCTGTCTCAGAGAAATATCAATCTATCACAACTCACTTTAAATTCAATAATAAAATTTACAGAATCCTTAACCTTTTAAAATTATGTTAAACTTTATTTATATGCATATTTTTAATGTTAGGTTAGGACTATTCTGATTTTTTTAAATGTTTATTTTTAAATACTTGCATGAAATAGAAATTAAACAAAAGAAATTAATCTTCAAAATATTGAACTCCACTCAATAAAATTATCACCAAGAATGAAGTAAGTTTTGGCCTTAAGCTGATAGACTAACTACTGTCAAGATATCACTCTCACTCAAAATAACTTACTTATATTTGAATGTGAAGCTACAAAACGTTTCCTACTAACTATTCTGCTATTAGGTGTGAAACCACTGGAAAGTCCATTTTGCTGGCAGAGAATGTGCTACAGGCTGCTCCCAGCCATAGTGAGACCTTAAAGAAAGTGCTATCAGGAATAATCATGGGATCATTAACTTTACCAAGGTTGAGGCAGGTATCAAACGACAAATCCAGCATTCATGTCTGTTCTCTGTGGAGTCAAAGGTTTAGGAGTATTGTATGATACTGTTTTTGTGCCAGGGTTCTTCATTTACAGGTGTTAAAACAGCAAGAATCAGGAAGTACTGTTTGTCAGGAGGTCAAAGATTAATGGCATGGAATAACTAGAACACATCATCTAAGTCATAGGAAAAGTAACCAGGTTTTTTAAGAGAATTGAACACGATAACATTAAAAAAATAAACATAAAGATTTTTCATGGCAGGAGCTGACATTACTGACCTGGTCCCTCATCTTGGGAAACGCTGTCTGCTTCAGGTGCTGCCTGCTTTTTACCTAAGGGAATGTCTGCTCTGGAGAATTTCAGTCTGAGGTTTCCTATAGGCTTATTTACCAACCAGGTAAATAAGGGACGAGTGAGGAAGCTTTTCAAATGTGAAACATGAATTTATGAGTCAATTAGTTTTAACTTTGTGATTCAGGGATTAGTTTACAACACTTGGTATGGTATTTTTATTTTTATTTTTTAAATTGAATTTATTGGGGTGCCATTAGTTCACAAAACCAATGTGTAAGAGTTTGGTTTCCATTAGGGTTAGGGTTAGGGTTAGGGTTAGGGTTAGGGTTAGGGTTAGGGTTAGGGTTAGAATTATGGTTAGGACCCTAGCTATGACTAGGGCTTGGGTTAGGGTTAGGTCTAGGGTTAGGATTAGGATTTCCAGTGCACAACCCAATAAAACATATGCACACTGCACTGTGAGCCCATCAACCCAAGCAAAATCTTTTTCATCCCCATTTTCCCCTCCTTTGCCCACTTTCACCTACTCCCACCCCCCCCCGCCGGCTAAACCATGCTCTTGCCTGTGTCTATGTGTTTTGTTTTGTTTCATTTTGTTTTGTTTTTCTTAATCCTCTCACTATCTTTCATCCAGGAGGTTTGGAGAAACCTCCTCCCCGCTGACAGCTGTCAGTCTATTCAATGTTTCATGCCTCTGTTTCTATTTTGTTCATCAGTTTATTTTGTACATTAGGTTCCACATATAAGTGAGATCATGTGATATGTCTTTCTCTAACTAGTTTATTTCACTTAGCATAATAATTTCCAGGTCCACCCATACTGTTGCAAAAGATAAAATTTTCCTTCCCTCCCTCCCTCTTTCTTTTCTCTCTTCTCTTTTCTTTTCTTTCTGGCTGAGTAGTATTCCATTGTTAAAATATACCATAACATTTTTATCTACTCATCTGCTGATGGGCACTTAGGCTGTTTCCAGATCTTGCCTTTTGTAAATAATTCTGCAATGGACATGTGGCTCATATATTCTTTCAAACTAGTGTTTTTGTCAGTATGGTGTTTTTTTAGCAAAACTGGAAGCAATTTTTGTGGGGACATCTTTTTCAGTAGACCATCTTTTCTCTAGATTGTAGGCCACAATGTCTGATGTCTTTATCTCCCAGAAGTGCAATGTAAAAACTTTGCTCTCAAGCTTGTGTTGGTTTTGAGAGATTTGAAAAATTCTTTACAAGAGGTCATTTGGTTCCCCTTAGTCAAGCAGGTTTATATAGTCTTTGGTCTAGCCTCATTAGTCTCCCAGTGGTGAATATAAAAAGAGACCATTGATGTTTACCAAAGGTAATAGATTTTTTAAATATAATTTTAAAAATATTTGTACATTCAATATTATTTTATATTAGTTTTAGATATATAGCATAGTGGTTAGGCAATCATATACTTTACAGAGTTTTCCCTGATATTTCCAGTACCCACTCGGTACCATACACAGTCATTACAATATTATTGACTGTATTCCTTATGTTGTACTTTGTTTCTCATGACTATTATGTAACTACCAATCTATACTTCTCAATCCCTTCCCCTTCTCACCCAATCATCCAAACCCCTCACCTCTGAAAATTGTCAGTCTATTCTCCATATCCGTGAGTCTGTTTTCTGTATGTTTGTTTATATTGTTCTTTAAATTCCACATATATAATACCAAGGGAAGAGCTTTAAGCCAAAACAAATTAAAAGATTTAATAAGTTTTACCAATTGATTTTTAATCACTCCATTTATTCACTCAAAAAAGGACAGAGGACTGAGTATGATAAGAGCAATGAAAATGCTGCAATATTGGCCAAACTGTTCTGTAAAGTGGATTCCACAATTGCTGTGGGACTCTGTGGGGGTTTCCCAAGCATAAAAAATAACTTCTCTAGGAGTACTGTAGTAATTGTAGTGGCTACAGTCCTTCAACATGGGAATGCTGTTACTCAGTGAGAATGCATAAAAATCATCACAAGCACATATGTGTCGCTGACATGGGGGCAATTGGATTAAAATTCACTTTTCAAACTTCAAAGTTCTAATATATCAAAGAGGCCCAATTAGTTTATTTTTCCCTTTTGGAAAAAGAGAGATATTTTCTTTGAAGTGCTTCTGGGGAGTAATAAAGATGGCACAGGCGTAAGTAGAAGTATACAAACCTCTTCCCAGGACCAATGTGGATTACAATTAAATTTTAGAGAAAGCATCCTGAATAACCAACTGAGCACAAGCTGGACAGTAGTCTTATAACCAAGGACAGACAGAAGAAACCACCTTTCCACAACAAGGCTGGTAGGCAGTTCAGGGGAGGCACAAGAAGGTTGTATGGGCTCCCAAGGACAGCAGCTGAAGTTCCAGAGGGATATGTTAGTAACCATGGGGTTCACCCTGAGAAGTGTGGGGACTAAACCCCAAGCTGGGCTCCCCAGGCTATAGCACCAGAGCCAGAAAGGAACCTAGACAAAAAGCAGCAGATTTTCTACTGGCCAGGGAGGGACAGCTGGAAACACAGAGAGCCTCTTAAAGGGCAATGCACAAAATTTTGTTTGCAGCCACTCACCCTGGGTTCTGCCACAGGGAGGGCAGAATGGACTAGAGACATTTGAGGAGAGTCTGGGTTTGGTGACTCTTGGGAGAGAATTGAAGGAACAGCTGCCAGAATCCCTGTGCAGAGTCATTCCCCATACTGCAGAAGCCATCTTTCTCAGGCAGAGCACTCATCTCTGAATGGCATTAGCCTGAGGAAAAACAACAGCCCCACCCGCAAGAATTACTCTGCTCTACCTTGTGGTGCTTAAGCCCAGCTGATGATTACAGCTTGATTAGGTCAACAACTGATCAGTTTAATGGCTGATTAGTTTAGTAGCTAATGCAGAAAATACAAAGAAATAGCCAAAATGGAAAAACAACAAAACAGACACCAAATGAAAGAACAAGAAAATTCTCCAGAAGAACTATATGAAATGGAGATAAAGCAATTTATTAGACAGATTAGAGTAATGATTATAAAGATACTTAGCAACATGAAATAAGACCAAAAAAGCCATAAAAAAGGACCAGTCAGAAATAAAGAATGCAATATCTAAAATAAATAATATACTGGAAGGACTAAATACTAAGTTAGATGAAGCAGTGGATCGTATCAGTGATTTGGAATACAAGGTAGATAAAACAAAGCCAGGCAGAGCAGCAAAAAGAAAAAAGAATTTTAAGAAAATGAGGAGTGCTTAATAAACATTTTGAACAACATGAAGTGTAACAATGTCTGCATCATGGGAATATCAGAAGAAGAAAAAAGTGAGCAAGGGATCAAGACCTATTTGAAGAAATGATGACCAAAAACTTTCCTAATCTGGTGAAAGAAAAAGACATAAGTCCAGAAAGCTCAGGGAGTCCCAAACAAGTCGATCCCAAAGAGGCCTCCTCTGAGATCCATCATAATTAAAATGACAAGGCTTAAACATGAAGAGAGACCTAAAATCCATAAGAGGAAAGTAAGTAAGTACATACAAGGGAGCACCATTAGACTGTCATCTGATATCTTAACAGAAACACTTCAGGCCAGAAGGAAGTGGTGTGAAATATTCAAGGTGATGAAAAGTAAGGACCTACAACCAAGGCTACTTTACCCAGTGAGGCTATCGTTTAAAATTGAAGGAAAAATAAGGAGTTTCCTAGACAGGATAAAGTAAAAAGAGTTTGTTAGCTCCAAGCCAGTATTGCAATAAATGTTAAAGGGCTTGCTTTAAGAAGAGGGAGGAGGAGGAGGAGAGGAGGAGGGGGGAGGGGAGAGAGAGGGGGAGAAGAAAAACAAAACAGAGGAAAATAGTCTAGAAATAAAATGGCACAAAGTATGTATCTATCAATAATCACCTTAAATGTAAAGCAAATATTGATGGACATAAGGGAGAGATTGACAGACATACAGTCATAGTTGGGGATTTTAACACTCTGTTGACTTCAATGTATAGATTTTCCAGACAAAAAATCAAAAAGGAGACTGTAGCCCTAAATGACACACTAGAGCAAATGGATTTAATTGATACTTTCAGAGCATTTCATCCCAAAGCAGCAGAATACACATACTTTTCATGTAAACATGGAATGTTTTCTAGGATAGACCACATGTTTGCACACAAAACAAGTCTCAACAAATTTAATAAGATTAAAATCATATCAAGCATCTTCTCTGACCAAATACTGTGAAACTAGAAATCAATCACAAGAAGAACACTGGAAAACATGCAAAGACATGGAAGCTAAATAACATGTTATCAAACAATGAATGGGTCAACAATGAGATCAAGGAAGAAATCAAAAGATACCTTGAAACAAATGAAAATGAGGACACATCAATTCAAAATCTGTGGGACACTGGGGAAATAGTCAGAAGAGGGAAATTCATAGCATTACAGGCTTATCTCAAAAAAAAAAAAACACAAGAAAAAGCTCAAGTAAGCAATCTAACTTTGCACTTAAAGGAACTTGAAAAAGAACAACAAACAAAACCCAATGTGAGTAGAAGGAAGGAAATAATATAAAGATCAGAAGAGAAATAAACAAAATAGAGTCTTAAGAAATGATAAAAAAGATTAATGAATTGAAGAGCTGGTTCTTTGAAAACATAAACAAGATGGGCAAACATTTAAGACCCATCAAGAAGAAAAAGAGAATGGACCTAAATAAATAAAATCAAAAATGAAATAGAAGAAATAACAACTGATGACAAAGAAATACAAAGGATTGTAAGAAAATATTACAAACAACTGTATTTCAACAAACTGGACAACATGGATGAAATAGATAAATTCCTAGAAATATACAGTCTTCCAAAACTAAATCAGGAAGAATCAGAGAACCTGAATAGACAGATTACACCTAGTGAAATTGAAGCAGAATCAAAAAACTCCCAACAAACAAAAGCCCTGGACCAGATGGTTTCATGAGTGAATTTTACCAAACGTTCTGAGAACAATTAATACCTCTCTATATCAAACTGTTTCACAAAATTCAAGAGGAGGAAAGGCTGACCGTCATTTTAAAGGGCCAGCATTATCCTAATTCCGAAACCAGACAAAGACACTACAAGGAAAGAAAATTATTGGCAAATATCCCTGATGAACATAGATGCTAAAATCCTCAACAAAATATAAGCAAACTGAACACAGCAATGCATCAAAAAGATCATACACCAAGATCAAGTGGGGGTTATTTGGGGAATACAAGGATTATACAACATTCACAAATCAATAAATGTGATTCACCCCATAAACAAAATGAGGGATAAAAACCACATGATCAAAGCAAGAGATGCAGAACGCATTTCATAAAATTCCACACTTATTTATGCAAGTGGGGTTAAAAGGAACATACCTAAACACAATAAAGGCCATATGTGACAAATACACTGCCAGCATCATACTCAATGGGTAAAAATATTAATGTTCCCCTCAAGATTGGGGACAAAACAGGGATGTCTGCTTTCACCTCTCTTATTCAACATAGTACTGAAAGTCATAACCACAGCAATCAGACAATAAGAAGAAATAAAAGGCATGTAAATTGGAAAGGAAAAAGTAAAACTGCCATTATTTGCAGATGGCATGAAACTGTACATAGAGAACCTCAAAGATTCTAACAAGAAACTACTTAAATTGATAAATGAATTCAGCAAAGTATCAGGATGCAAAATTAATACGCAGAATCCAGTTGCATTTTTATATGCCAGTAATGAACTAATAGAAAGGGAAATTAAGAAAACAATCCTATTCACAATTGCTACAAAAAGAATAAAATACCTAGGAATAAACCTAACCAAGAATGTAAAAGACCTATAATCAGAAAATTACAAGACACTGAAGGAAGAAATAGAAGATAAAAACAGAAGAAGAAAATGGAAATAGAAGATACAAATAGAAGATAGAAAAACAAAAGATACATAGTATAGAAGAAACACACACTATGCTGATGGATAGGAAGAATTAACATCATTAATATGTTTATACTATCCAAAGCAATCTCTAGATTCAACACAATTCCTATCAAGATACTAGTGACCTATTTCACAGAACTAGAATAAATATTTCAAAAATTTGTATGAAACCACAAAAGGCCCCTCACAGCAACAACAATTCTGAGAAAGAAGCACAAAGTTGGAGGAATTACACTGCCTAATATCAAACTATACTACAAGGCCATAGTAATCAAAACAGCATAGTACTGGCATAAAAACAGATGCATAAATCAATGGAACAGAGTAGTGAGCCGAGAAATAAACCCACTCTTTTATAGTCTGCTAATGTTTGACAGAGAAAGCAAGCACATACAATGGGCTAAAGATAGTCTATTCAATAAATGGTGTTAGGAAAATTGGACAGATAACTGCAGAAAAATGAAACTAGACCACCTTCTTACACTATACACAAGAATAAATTCAAAATGGATCAAAGTCTTAAATGTTACACCTGGAACCATAAAAATCATGGAAGAAAACATAAGCAGTAAAATCTCAGACATTGTTCATACTAATATTCTGTTGGATGTATCTCCCCAGGCAAGGGAAACAAAAGAAATAAATAAACAAATGGGACTATATCAAATGAAAAAGTTTTTGTACAGCAAAAGAAATCATCAACAAAATAAAAAGACAACCCATAGAATGGGAGAAGATTTCTGCCGATACATCTGATAAGGGGTTAATATCCAAAATTTATAAAGAACTTACAAAACTCAACATCAAATAAACACACCAGTTTAAAAAAAATGGGCAAAGGACCCAAATAGACACCTTTCCAAGGAGGACATACAGATGGCCAATAAACACATGAAAAGATGTTCACCATCACTAACCATCAGAGGAATGCAAATTAAATCCACAATGAGATATCATCTCACACCTGTCAGAATGACTATCATCAATAACTCAATAAACAAGTGTTAGCAAGGATGTGGAGAAAAGGGGAAGAACACTTTTGCACTGTTGGTGGGAATGCAGATTGGTGCAGCCAATGTGGAAAGCAGTATGGGGTTACCACAAAAAATTAAAAATGGATCTGCCTTTTGACCCAGTGATCCCACCTCTGGGAATATATCTGAAGGAACCAAGAACACTAATTTGAAAGAATATAGCACCCGTAGGTTCACTGCAGTGTTAGTTACAATCACCAAGATATAGAAGCAGCCCTAGTGTCCATAAACAGATGAGTGGATGAAACAACTATGGGACATGTACACAATGGAATACTACTCAGCTGTAAAAAGAAAGAAAATTTTTTTCTTTGCTTCATTATGAATGGACCTGGAGACCATTATGCTAAGTGAAATAAGGCATTCAGAGAAAAGACAAATACCATATGATTTCATACCATGTGCCACATATGTGGCATCTAATGAACAAACTGAACAACAAGGAAAATGAGGACAGTCTCATAGATGGAGAGCAGATGATAGCCAGGGTGGGGCCAGGGGAGGACTTGAGAGGATGGGTGGATCAAGCGAAAAAGGGAAAGGACTCATGGACATGGACAACAGAGTGGTGGTTGCTGGAAGGAAGGGGGGTATAAGTAGACTAAGTGTTAATTTTTATACAATAAAAATTAAATTAAAAAAAGAAAGAAATGCTTCAAGGGAAACTTATGAAGAATTCCAAAGTAATTTTTACATTAAGATCCAGCTTCTATTTAAAGTTTGAAATTTGGGGAGTTGGTTAAACACATGCTTGGTTAAATAGGATTATAAGTCACTGTAGATAATCCTTAATTATCTATTTAATAATAACAGACAATTAAAGAATGTTAAATAGTTTAAAGCAAATATTTGGCTCTTTTAATATTTATAAAATGTGGATGATCTAAGGAATCAAAGACATAATAATGAAGAGCACAGAAAATACTTCAATAGACATAAAATCTTTGTTGTCCATTTATATTTCTTATTAAGAACACGCCAATTATTCAGGAAAACTGCCTTTTTAACAGAGAGAAAGACAAATTCCAATTCGGTATTAGCCTACTTTTGGTATTAAAGGAAAATCAACTTAAATAAACCCATTACAATCTGGGTTAGTTTGACCACACACAGATTTCTTTTTCAAGATTCCTTTTCCATTAACCTTCTGCAACTTCCATAACCCTTTTGCAACTTCCATTAACCTCTTAACTTTTGTGCATTTTTTTTCTTTCCTATTCTGAAACAATCATTTTACTTTAGAAAAAAATGTTTTCCCTTCAATAAAAATATTTTTTATTCTTCATATCTTTTTTCATAAAACACACATATCTTCTTTTCCAATATGCAATTATTTGCAAGTAAATGACATCATAACCAGCCTCTGTCACAAACATCTAAATATAAATCTGAAACATCTTGTGCCCCTCTAGCCTTTTAAAATGGCACACTCAAGTTTCCAAACTTACGGTCCTGCCTCTCACCTTGCATATTAGTCCCAGAATCAGCAGAGTAGCGGGGAAATAGATATCCTTTTCTAATCTCAGCTCTTCTTTAAAGTTTAATTTAAATCATAATTTAACTTAGCAGACTCTGTAATTTCAAATAACCAAGGGATTTTGGAAAACTATCTCCTGAAAAGTTGACCTAGAAACTCTTATCTCATTTACCTCTACTTTCTTAACAATAACTTAGAGTATTTCCGAAAATTTCACAAGACTTAAAAGTTACTAGACATCATCTTATTTTTTTTTGTATACAATTTTGTAACATAAAATTTGGGCTTATTTAACTAATAAACTCAGGTGGAACAAAGGCAGAGTGTAAGTGGCATGTTGCATTATTTACAGCACTGATAGCTCTAAAGGCATGCTTTTTTTAAAAATCCACAATCTTAAACTCGCTTTTCTTCACTAAAGATCAATCCTAGATCATATGCACTTGAAAAGCATTTAAATTGATTTCTGTTATAGTTCTTTAATTTATATAAGCACTCATTTGATTTTAAGCCTAATTAATATGAATCCTTTATTTTTTAAGTTGAGTTTACAAATTAATTTTGGCTAAACTAGACAAAGGTAAAAAAATACCATACCTATAATGTGTATACACAGACATAAACATACAGACAGAGACGGGGATCATAACTTAGCTTATGTATCCAAGGCATAAAAATATAAATCTCAAAAGAAAAACTGTCCAGATTATATTTCTTTCAGATGGACTAAATGAAAGTTATTTACTCAGCTGGACAAATTATTTGCCTACTGTAAACTCTGTTTGAAGCTGTTTTAAAAACAATTTGTCCTTTAGAAATTTCTGAATCAATCAAGAAATGCATTCCATTGTCCTTGAGAAGTCTGGGGTGCTCTCTTCAAAGGTGTCCCCAAAGTTACACTCATCAACAGACAAAATAAAAATAAATCCTTAGCAAGTGTGCACATTAAATTTGGAAAGCTCAGAAGGAAAGTAGCGTGGTCTCAGAAGGCTTGAAATTAAAGGGGAAAACTTACCTTGGGAGGAAGAAAGAGAGATGGGACCTGAGATGGAGCCTGAGCACATGCTGAATATCTGACCACAGTAAGATAGGGAGAGGAAGAAGAGGCCTCAGATACCATTTCTACTTATTTCAATTGTTTGCTCACCTCAATTAATTCAGAGACTGAAATATGTGTAGAAACCACAAGGCACCAATTAAAATAGATGTACCATTAATTCTTATCTTTTACTTTAGAGCTTCAGTTTTGTAATTTAATTTTTAAAAAAGCAAGTTTCAGGGATCAAATGTTTCCCATCATGTCCAATTTAGCTTTAAATTGTTTGGGATTAATTTTTATTTAATGAAATAGCAAACTATAACTTTCTAGTCTGTATTTAATGCACATTGAATTTGCTGGGGTTTCGGAAGTTGGCTAATCACAATCAATAGCAAATAGCTCAGAAAATGGGTTACCCATTGTCCTCGCTCTTCAAAGGTGTCCCTTTGAGTTCCTTTAGCAGGAGCTTTCTCAAAAATCTTTCAGGTAGGGCTAAGTATTGTGCAAACCTTATAAATAAGATCCAAACCAAGACTGACACTGGGTGAAAGCCTACCTTCTTTCAATAACATATAGAATAAGGATAACATTGAATGAGGGGCCCCTTCCTAAAGTGAATAAAGTCTCCAAGACCTCTACTGAAAATGTAGGAGATCTGAGATCTAAGAGGATCTTCATGAGACCTTCTGGCTCCACCAGGAAAAATGACAGAGCTCTAAGAACTCATTAAGGTGCCCATGCATTGGTTCAGGGTGGTGTCAGAAGGGAATTCAGGTGTCATTTCAGACCCCACCACTGCCAACAATGTTGACAAAAATTCACGAAGAGCAGAAAAAGAGAAACCGTATTCAGATGAACAGTTTGCTCACTGGAAAAACACAGTTTCCCGTGGAAAATGAAAGTGTGCTCCACCGAGACAAAGAAAAGGCCACCTTTTGTAAAGAAATTTTTCACTTAGGTTTCTGAATTGTCCAATCTTATGCAAAAGAGGTTTCAAAATTTGTACTGTTTTGATTGGTCTAAATTGTACATTTCTGATTAATTGCTATTGTGTCTGAAGTTGGTCATTATAGAGTGGTTCTGATTGTTCAGTTTAGATGCAAATAAGGAGAGAATTGTTCAGTTCTGACTGGCCAGAGTAGGTATCAATCTATTATTTGAAAGACTAAAGTAAAAATTCCCTTGTAAATGTTTATTCAGGTGGAAAAAGGACAGTGCAGGAGGTTGAAAGCTCAGTCTGTGTCTTTTTTCCTGAGATGCAAAGTACAAGAGAGGCTTCTGCCAGCAATGGCTGCCAGACTCTGGTTATGAATTTGGGCTGAGTTTGCCATGAGAAGCCCTAGTTGGCAAAGATATCACTTAACAAAAGACTGTGGGAAACAGGCTTTGCATTCTTAGGATGTTGTTGTTCCCCCTGGTTCCTGTGGGAAGATGTGGCTGGCTTATCTCAATAATTGTGTGGCAGGAATGAGCAGGAATGCTACCCGATCCCTTGATAATGAGGGTGGTATGGGGAAGGGACCTTAATTTTCATGAATAAGTTTATTGATTTGTATGTTTTTAGTGTGTTGCCTATCTTCCATGTGGTATAATATTGATTGTTCTCAATTAGTGTCTCAGTTTGATTGCTATCAACTTCCACTGGTCTACCTGTCTGTGGAGCATCATCCACAGTGAGTGAGAAATTTCAAGCACAAAATTTTGCAAATCACTTTTGACGTGTTCAGTCAGTCACAGTACCTTCTCCATGCACTGGACAAATCTTTTTTGCATTTCAGTTGTGGTTTTGCCTTTCTTGAAATAATAAAGCATAATATGCCAAAAATGTTGCTTATTTTCTTCCATCTTCAATATTAAAATAACTACACAAAAATTCAATTCTAATGTTTTCTTAAATGCATGCTGATATGACAGCTGTCACAATACAATGTAACTAACTTGTTTCAAATGAAGTCAAAGACAACTAAGTGCTACTATAGCCATCTTACAAAAAATGAAAGTTTGGCTAACCCAATACATGATAGCTTTGCTGGGTAGCGAAATCGTAGTTGTAGGTCCTTGCTTTTCATCACTTTAAATATCTTGCCAGTCTCCTCTAGCCTGCAAAGTTTCTTTTGAGAAATCAGCTGACAATATTATGGGGGCTCCCTTGTAGGTAACTAATTGCTTTTATCTTGCTGCTTTTAAGATTCTCTCTTTGTTTTTAACCTTTGGCATTTTAATTATGATGTGTCTTAGAGTAGGCCTCTTTGAGCTGATCTTATTTGGGACTCTCTGTACTTGCTAAATTTGTATGTCTATTTCCTTCCCCAAGTTAGGGAAGTTTTCTATCATTATTTTTTCAAATAGGTTTCCAAATAGTTGCTCTCTCTATTCTCCTTACAGCACCCCTACAGTGCGAATGTTGGGGCACTTGAAGTTGTCCCAGAGGCTCCTGACACTATCCTCAATCTTTTGGATTATTCTTCTTGTTCTGATTGGGTGTTTTTGCTTCCTTATATTCCAAATCACTGATTTCATTCTCAGCTTCATCCATTCTACTATAGATTCCCCTTAAATTGGTCTTTATTTTAATTAGTGTATCCTTCATTGTGGTTTCCATGCCATTTTTTATGCTGTTGAAGTTCTCATTAAATTCTCTTAATGAGCATCCTTATAACCAGTGTTTTGAACTCTGCATCTAGTAGCTTGCTTGACTCCATTTTGTTTAGTTCTTTTTCTGGAGTTTTGTTCCATTCTTCTGTGTATGTGTGTATATGTTCTGTTCTTTTGTTCAAGCCATGTTTTTTTGTTTCCTCATTTTGGCAGCCTCCCTGTATTTGTTTCTATAAGTTAGGTTGAGCTACTATGTCCCCTAGGCTTGGCAGAGTGGCCTAATGTAGTAAGTGTCCTGTAGGGTCCAGTGGCACAGCCTTCCCTATTTCCCAAGCTGGTATTCAAGGTGTGCCCATGCTATGCACCCTCCTGTGCCCACACCCTCCTGTTGTAGTTGAGCCTTAATTGCTGTTGGCATATCCAGGTGAGCCACCGCCTATATCACACAACATAAGTTAAAAAGTGATCTTCAAATGGCTAGTACTTGGGCTGGCCTTGGAGATGACCAGGTGAAGCCAAACTGTGGACCAAGGCTGGCTGCTACTATGCCAGGCCTGGGGCAACTTAACAAGAGGTATGAGGTTCACTAAAGCCAGATGCTGCTTGTCTGAGATAACTTAAGAAAATCTCCAAAAAGGAAATAAATCTTAATGCATTATTAGAGCCCTGTAGTAGAACATAAAATGTTCTGTCAAGGAGATAAATCTTTTCCCTATACTTCTAGGTTCTTTGGCTGGTCGATTAATTAAACTGACATAAAACAGGTAAACAGGATAAAGAAATTAATTTGTATGTACAAAAACTCCACAAAGTTGAGGATCTCTGAGAATCAGTCAATTTAGGCTTTTATGCCCTTCTGAGCTAAGGAGGTGGGGTAGGTGTCTGGGAAAAGAATTCACTGGATGATGACACAAGCAAATGTTTGGTAAACGTGTGTTTGTCATTCTATGAAGAGAAAAAGTGACACAGAGAAAACTATGAACAAGTAGACCTTGCTAAGTCCCCACCAATTTATCACAACCAGCCTATATCCTTTTTTTTTTTTTTTTTTTTACCACCGATGACAGTTCTCTTCCTGGAAAAGGGCCATTATATAAATTATTTTAGTCAGCTAAGAGATGGGTAAAAAGAAGAGAAACTTCCTGAGCCCTCTGTTTTCTATAAACAATCAGCCTAAAATGATCTTTATGTCAAAGAGACACATTTTGGAGTGTCAAATTTTGCTCTCCTACATAACATATGTATAATAAGTTATGTAAGTAAGTTAGTAAGATATGGATCAGAAAAAATATTTGAAGACATTTTGGTTATTTTTCCCAAAGTGATGAAAGCACATAAATCAAAGAATTCTAAGTCATTGCAAACATAATAAATAAGTAAGCACCTAATTACACCATAACAAATTACTGATAATCAAGATAAATTAAAAGTATGAAGGAAGCCTGAACAATGGCACTTCACATTCAGAAAAATAATAAATGACAGTTGACCCTTAATTTTCCTAAAGATAAGCCAAATACAATGAAATGGCATATTTAAAGTGCTGAAACAAAAGATACAAATATCATTCAAAAGTAAATACAAAACAATGGTATCCAGGTAGTGGCAGGATTGACTGGCAAACAACAACAGCAACACAAAAAAAACAACTACCTGGAGTGCTGGAAATATTTTGTATCTTGAGTTGACTGATGGTACTTCAATAAATAGTTGTATAGGTGACAAATTTTATTTTGACTCTACTCTTGGAAACTTGTGTATTTTGAGGGATGTAAAGTACACTTCAATAGACCCATTTCTCTTTGAAACACACTCATGCACATGTGAACAGACACAAACACACACAGACTATCATACACACACTACACACACAAAATACCTTAATTAGAATATATATGTACATATTCTTCTTTACGCTTATCAATAGCTTTCTGTTGCACTTTGTGTTAAGCCTGAATGTCTTACTTTTGTGTGCACAATCTCATATGGCATGCTTAAATCCCCAGCCTTATATACATTATTACTTCTGCAGCTCACTGGCCTCCAATCACTGTGAAAATCTTCCATTTCCTTAATAACACTATGCTATCTCCCAATTCCAGTTAGTAACATGTTATTCTGTATATGAGAAATTCTCTATTTCCAATTATTTATCTGCTGTTTCCTTTTTCTGTATTTTATTTTATATATTTATTTTTAGAGAGATGGGGATGGAGGGAGAAAGAGAGGGAGAGAAACATCAATGTTCGAGAGAAATAGTATCTGTTGCCCCTCACACACTCTCAGCTGGGGACCTGGTCCACAACCCAGGCATGTGCTCTGACTGGGAATCGAACAAGTGACCTTTTGATTTGAGGGATGATGTTCAACACACTAAGCCACACCAGTCAGGGCGTGGCTCTTTCCTTTTTACCACTTAGAACTCATATTTGGTACACTTCTCCAGAGAGACATTTCCTGACCATTTTCCAGTCTATAAGATCTCTTCTGTCTCAACACCAGAATCATACTTATGTTCTTTTGCACTTTATATGATGTAAATATAAAGTTTTTTATTCCCCTTTTTTATAGTGAGTATTTTCTATTTGACATTGTTGCATAAAGGCAGGGCAATGAATGTTCTTGTCTCCCACCACTAAAATCCCAGTTCCTAATATAGTACCTGCTTCACAATAGGCACAAAGTAAATATTAGAATGGATAAATAAATAAAACATTTATTACATAAGAAAACAACCAGCAAGGTGTTTAGATCAAGAGTTGGTATATTTGGGTTTCAGTCACGAGACCTGATTCTAACTCACCAAAACTTTGAACAAATTACTGAACCTCTCTGAGTTCCAGCTTCCTCATCTGTATAAAATATGATTTAAAATCATGTAAATTTAAAACTTTGAATTATACAGACATAAAACAATAAAACCTCCTGCTTCCTAACAGACTCTTTGGCTCTACTATATGTACAGGACATGTAATTGTGCTTGTTTAATCTTCAGAGTAACAGGACTTACACATCAGAGTAAATATGGTATGTTAGCTTCCTGGTCTAAGATGAGCTGTGTTCAAAACACCTTATTTACTATTCTTCAATCTTCCTATTTCATAGTACCCATAACCTAATCAGACCGAGAACCTCTTTACATGAAAATTAAAATCATAACATGTATACATTTTTTAGGTAAGTTGTCTATATGGGGATCAGACTATGTGATATGCAACAAAATGAGTAGATATAATAATTATTGATTTTTGTTAAAAGATTTCACCAATGAGTTCGGTGGAAATACTGAGGTTTTCAGTGCTAAAGGTAATCTCCCTCTCCAGTGAGTGTAATGCACTGATTCCAGGTGAAGAGGGCTCTGCCTGGATCCCAGGACCTCCTGGCTCCTTACTGAAGTGAGTGCCAGTAAGATTCTCTGTCAAGGAAGCTGGCTGTTATCCATTGCAGACCTGCTATTCCACCAAGAGATAAAGAAGAGAGGGTCATTAATAAGATGACTGAAGAAGGTAAAAGGAAGACAAATAAAAGGTATCTCATTCTTGTTGGTTCCCCAAATGAGGACACACATATAGTGTCCCTGAACAAGTGGCAAACTAGAAGCCAGGCAGTGGTGCTAGTCCTTATTTTCTTCCGTGATGCTGTGGAGGAACTGCTTTCTCACAAGCGATGTACATTCTCTTTTGTCCTGTCAGATAGGATCAATTATCATTTCACAATGTAATAGATCTGCCAATCTAGGAAATTCCAGGAGGTCTTGATAAAATCCACCTCTTGACTTTTTATTCTCTGACTTTCTCTTACCTTTGCAGAATTTAATATTTTCTCAGCATTCTTTTGCCCTCAATTGTAATCTAAAAAAAATGAGTACCACAAATATCTTTTCTTGATGGGAAAAAAGAACAAGGAAGTGACTGAGGAAAATAAAAACTCCAAGTGAGGGCAAGAGGGAAGGAGGAGAGAGAAGACTAGGCAAAGGATAAGAGAAAAACACTCAGGAGAGATGAGAGTGAAACAGAGATAAAGCCAAAGTGAGGAGAGAAAAATCAGACAAGCAGGAGAGTAGGGGGAGGTAATGAGGAAGATTACAGAGGACACGTAATTTGCTTGTTTTCAAAAATGTGCTTGAAATAGATAAAACAAATTAGGCAATATCTGTGATTTTTTAAAAATATCCCACTATATAGCCATACTCAAATGGCTTAATAAATTATTTATCAATCTATGAACTTCACAGAAATATACAGGGCTGGGGAATAAATATTAAATACACACTCTATAGGCCCTCCCTCTCCCTGTGACACCTCAAATGCCAAAGCAATTATTTTTATTTGAAAACTTCCCTTAGATGTTGGTGCACATTTTTATTTTTAATTTGAAACAAAAATTGTCATTTATGTACTTAACTGTGCTAAGAAATATTTTATAAATGGAACTTTTCAGTCCTGAGTATGAGCACACTTGACAGCTCCTGAATGTCACACAGCACCAGCACCTTACCTTTAACTGATACAGCTTCTTCAGGTTCAGCAAGTGTCACATTCCTCTGAAGTTCATGACCAAAGCCCCAGTTTCAGACACACTTTGAATTGTGTGTGTGTGTGTGTGTGTGTGTGTGTGTGTGTTCGTTCCCTGGACCTGGAATACATTATTCCTTACAAAAGGACACCAGAGGTACTTTTCCTCCTAACGTCTTGGGATTGCATTTAATGTGACTATAGAAGATTCAGTCTTTGTGTCCGAGTTGGGTTTCAACTGATTCACGTGGGAAATGAGATTCACAGAGGATTAAAAATAAAATATTTTTATGTTTAACTTCTTAAAGTACTTAAAATTCATTGTGGTCTGTCACAACTTCTGTTATATAGTGTCACAGCCTTATTCCAGGCTGCCTTCCTCCCCCACCCCCACAGGTTATGGTAACTCAAGCCAGTCCTTGTACTTTCCCAAAACCCAATGCTGGAAGTGACAATTCCAGTAGACACTGGGAAAGCTGGGCTTAGCTAGGTTTGGGTTCTTGTTGTCCTGACAGCTTTAGCCATGTCTTACATTTCTGTATTTCTGAGTCTTTGCTTAAGGGAATGACTCCCTAGAGTCAGCCAATGCCCAGAGAAAGTAACCAATTCACCCCACAGTAAGCTTTTCTTCTGTAAACCAGCCAGTTTAGACTCCACACACCTCCCACCTCCTTTATCAGGTGTTCACACTTGGAGTAACCACCTACCTACCTCACCCTAATTACCCCAGAGGTAAACCCAAGTACCTGCTCAAATTATTCAAACTAGCCAGTACCTACACCTTGCATTTTCTGTTTCTTCACACCAAGATTAGGCTGAAGGCTCCTGCTCACGGTTCCCCTCTCCTTCTTCTTTCTGACTAACCAGAATGCTTCCGCCAAGTGCCCCCAACGATGTGGTCTGCCCCCTTCTCTTGGGATCTGTGAGCATAGCAAACCCTCTTTCCAATGGCAGTCACTGCCTCATCTGTTGGCCTTGCCACACCTAAATCTTAATAAAACTATGGTTTAAAATACTTCCATATGAATTCAGACAGATGCTGATCCACTGTCTCTGAAAAACTTAGAAAACAGAGAGCCCTGATACGGTTGGCTGCATAATGTTCCCCCAAATATGTCCAAACCCTAAACTCCATAACCTGAGAATACATTGCCTCCCACGGCTAACAGGACTCTGAAGATTTGGTTAATTTAAAAATGCTGAGATAAGGGTGTCATGGTAAATTATTCAGGTGGCAAAATTAAACTTGTTTTCTCCCAAGAGGAAGCAGAGAGTTTAGAGTGAGAGAGAGACTGGAAGACGCCGCGCTGCTCACTTTAAAGATGGACAACGCGCCCTGGGCGGAGCTAGACAAGCAGCCATGGTAGCTGCAAACGGCGAGGGAGCAGGTTCTCCTTCAAAGCTTCAAAAGAAACGGAGCTGTTCCGACATATTGATCTTAGCCCAATAAAGTATATGGATTTCTGGCCTACAGATTAGGAAAATAACGGATCTGTGTTATTTTAAGCCTCTAAGGTAGTGGTAATGTTAACAGCAGGAAAGAGAAAGGTACCAAGGCAGGTACCTGTTATAATAGGGGCGCTGATGAGATCAGAAATACACGGACATGTGATGGTGACTTCGGAATTGGGTAGAGGATGAATGAATTTGGAGGATCATAGTAAAGTTTCCATTGCTTATCACAGTAGAAATGTGGGTGTTAAGGACTGTAGGTGGAGGGCTTAGAAGGGAGTAAGGAGTGTGACACTGAACACCTATATGATTAGCTTTTCGAATACCTAAATTATCGTGAGCAGACTACTGCCATAGGATGCATGCTGGTGAGGGCTGAGAGGAGATAGAGTGCATTCTTTTTCTTTCTTCACCACCTACCTGGCAAGGGGAATCTGAGGCATAAAATAACCTCAGCATTTCTATACATCCCATTTCTTAAAGTCTCCCTCCATACCTGTACCCAAATGCCCAGAAGCAGGTCTTCTTTGTTTTGCTCTGAGAACCTCATACCCCCAGAAAAGCATTCTCCTCCCAGTATTGGCTAAAAATAAAATACCGGGGTGAGGAGAACACCTGGGCTACAGGCTTGCGAGGTGGTTCTGAGAAGCCGTGAAGGCTGAGGAAACTTACTTTCTCCAAGATACTGTTCACTGATCTTCGTGGTTCATTGCTTCCCTCCAGTGTTTCTGAGCCTCAGCGTGGGGCCTGAGGTCAGGCTGGGAATTTCAACCCAATGAGCTCTGTCCAGAGGCCCCAGATACCTTGGTCAGAATCAGCAAGTTAGAGCTGCTCGTTGACACACTCCTGAACTCAGCTCAGCCCTCCCAGTAATATCCACCAGTGTCTTTGGCTCACTGAGATTTTTTCATTCGGAAGATAAATACGTTCCTCTCCCTTTGTGGGAGGCAAATGTTGGGATAAGGAAGCAAGCATCATGCTGATTATTAATTGAAGAAGCTACTAGTGATTTTGATATATAAATAATTGGCTGCTATAAACAAGATGTGTTAAACTATTGGGATGTTAAGTGAAATGGTGAACAATCTGTGTGTTGTAGGTAGGACGGACATTGTCACCTGATGTGAAACTGTCAGATAACTATAAATAGCCACCGAAAGGCACTAGCGTGATTCTGCATGTTAAAGTGATTTTTAAATGATGAAACACTATGCAGATACTACAAGGAAGAGTCAACAGACTCTTGTTGGAGGGGGGTGTTAGAAATATAACATTTTGATTCTGGCAGACATTATACTTGGCTAACAAATTAGGCAGCACAAGCACTTTTATTCTGTTTTGTTCACTGCAGAGGCGGGGAACCCAGTACTGCTTCTCCCAGGCCACTTTGGCAGCATGATAGTTCTATGCCTTTTCCAGGTGAATGTGATCATTGGGCAGGTCTGGATTTTTTTAAATATTTTCAAATAGAAGAGACAGTTAAAATAAATAAAATAACTTCTCTTTCTCCGCTTTGTGAACACATATGATGTTGAGGGGGAGCCGTCATCTTGTCACGATGAGGCCGCAAACAGAAGAGATAGGCCAGCAGATCAAACAGAGGCCATGCTGAGACCATGGCCCACCACCCAGGCAAAGAGATCCCGCCCAATAAATGAAGGTCTAGGGAGGGGCATCGCATGATTTTCTTCGAGGCTTTCTTTTATTGCTTATTAAACCCTAATTTATCCTTTCGATTGCTTGTGTGCCTTGCTCTAAGTCTATTTAGTATGCCTGGGAAAGTATTTTTATGACCAGAGTCAATATCACTGCAACTGTTTTACAAAGCGCATTTGCTTCACTTTGCAAAGAGTCAAGGCAGCATTTATTCAAATCAGCACTTTTCCTAATCCCATTAAGCAGTCCTGGCAAAACAAAGTGAGGAGCTTAAGTATACTCTGCACTCCTGTGCATTTAGAGTGGGACTTAATCTAGGGTTTAGCTATAGATTGATATATATGATTAGATTTACTCTGATTTGCTAAATATGTTTATGTCTTGCCTCCTTCCCTTTCCCTCTTAAAATATTAGAGTGATATTGTAATCACAATAAAAACATTTACATAAAGGTCAATACAACTTAAGAAATTAAGTAAACAAACAAACAAACAAACAAACAAATAAATACCAGAACCAAAAAGCAAGGGGAGAGGATTACTTAGCACTTTAGTTGAGGAGGATATCTTTGTTATAATTAAACCTCAAATGTATCTCTGAGCTTCCTCTTGAGAGCCAGCTGTCACAAGGCTCCATTCACAATGCCTGCCAGGAGTTTACAACAGAGGTAAATGTAGAGGATTTAGGCATTTCAACATGAGCAGCTGCTCTCTTTCTCTTCCGTCCAACCCATAAATGAGCAGACCTTGGTTGCAGCAGATGACAGTAAAGCAGAATCAAATCACAGATACAAAGAGCCCAAAATGTGTGCCTACATTTAGATCATTTTCTACATGGAAAAACAACAATGATAGACGGGGGTTGACATTCACGATGATGGTGTCCCATAGAAAGAAAAGTTACAACACAGAGGAATAGTGCTTTAGTGAACACTGCTCACCTGCTATCTCATTGCTAGACATTCTTTAGATGCTATCTCATTGACTCTTCATGACAGTTCTCAAGGAATACTCATTTTAATTGTAAAGAGAGGAAAACTAAGGGTTGGGAAGTTTAAATAAGGTCCTGAAGGTTAACCAAATAGTGAAGAAGAGCCAGGATTTATACTTACATCTAATTTAAATTCCCCCAGTTTTGATTCGTCTACCACCTAACATTGTGTGTGCTCTAATGTAGGGCGTAGTTCCACTGCATAAACTATTAAAACACTAACCATAGATTCAGCTTTTCTAACACTGAGGTCTCAAAACAGAAAACTATGTAAGTGAAGGCAGTTCAGGCAGAGATCTTGCAAGAGGCAGGCCACAGACCTGGCCATTATACCCAGGGCTTTCTAAGCCCATACAAATAGTTATTTCATTTTTTTATTAAAAAAACCCTGCTTCTTTCATTTTTTTATTACATTGGGTAATAGGACTGAGTTCTTCAGACTACTCTTCTTATCACTTTCCCATAATGTCAGAATCAGGCAAGAGTCATGATTCCACAGGAATAAATTGGAATGATCCAACTGAAGTCAAGCTGTGTTCTTAGCCTCTAGCCTCAGAGCAGACATTAAACAGACAAGGAGTAAAGGGCTCTCTGACTGAGAAAAATGCATGGCCAACAGCATGGTAGCCCTTTTTCTAGGTGCCTGACATAAACTAACATGTTTAATCTGCAAAACAAATTATAAAAAAAAAACCCTCCAGTTAACAGATAAAAAATCTATAGTACAGAGAGGTTAAATACTTGCTTGTAGTCACACAGGTAGTAAAGGCAGAGCCAAGTTTCAAACTCAGATGAGCCAGCACCAGAGCCTGGTCTCTCTGCACAGTGTGTCTGAGGAACAATAAGCAGATACACAGCATAAATACAGAGTGTTCCATGGTGAGTGCTGAAGAGGAAGATGAGTATGGAGGGAAGCACACCCAGGAGGCTGGGGCCACATCAGTGAGTGTGGATCAGGGACTGAATCCTAGTTGTTCATGATACTAGTAAAGTGATCCTGAGCATCAAGTGCAGCAGCCATAGAGTTAGGAGAATAATATTTCCGATCTCATGGGCCCACAGTGGGAATAAAATGAGAAAATGTGTTTAAACTTAGCTCAGTGTATGGCTCACAACAAGGGCCCAATAAATTCTAGCTAATTACTCATCTTTCAAACTTCTTTGAAGACTCAATGCAAGTACCTTCTCCAGGATGACTCCCAGTTTTTGCATCTCCTCCTCTGTGTCAGGAAAGCACCCTGTGGAGAAGCCCCTGTCACATTCCAATGGAACAGTAGTCACATGGGGCTCTCCTCCTGTGCTGTCATGCCCTCAGGGTGGAGAGCCCAGGTCTTCAACTCTGGTGGATCTAGCAGTGCCTTGTGCTCATAAAATGTACGTTTTTGCTGAATCAAACTGACTTCTCCTTCAACAACAAGTTAATGAAGCATTTTGATCAAGTAAATATTTTATTTTATAAGGAGGAATGCCAGAAAGAGCAGTCTTTGGGTCATGGCTATGTCTCTTTCCTTCTAGAACTTTAAAAAGATGGCAAATTGCTTTAGTTGAAGCTCAGGAATGGGCAGATTTCTATGTAATACAGATAACTAAGGTCAGTCACTAGGCTGTGATTATATTGCTAAAGTAAATTGTATGTGTAATGCATTTTGTATTTGCTTGAAAATCGTCCCATTGTTTTACTTGGTTTTTTAAAACCCATGAACACAGATTATCGACCCCCTTTTTTTATGAGTATAAAGTCTGGAACTATCTTTTTTTTTTTTAAGACAAACCCAAGGTAATTTGTAGAATTAATTTTTTCCTTCAAAAACATTCTCCCCATGAGGGCCACTGTGGTGACCATTTGGGGACAGCACTCTTGGAATCACCCTCAGAAGTACACTAGCACCTGTCACCAAACAAGATG
Source organism: Tonatia bakeri (assembly GCA_004024845.1). Lineage (NCBI taxonomy): Eukaryota > Metazoa > Chordata > Mammalia > Chiroptera > Phyllostomidae > Tonatia > Tonatia bakeri. The sequence goes on from PVIA01011103.1 coordinate 43,113, forward strand.
TGCTTTTTGATCACCTATGTAGTTTTTGGAAATAGTTAAAAATCATCTGGTGCCCAACCAAACAAGGCTGGTGATCATGCTTCTAAATATAGGAGTCGAAGTGGACACACAGAGATGGCACTGGTCTCCATGTGAAACTCTTAAAACAGCCATTGGAAGCTTCCCTAACAGTAAAGTTTGGGAGGAAAAGAACTGGCCACAGAGGGACTACATCTACAGCCTGGACCTGATACTTATAAACTGGGTGACTTTGGGAAATCCTTTCCTCCATCTTAAGAGTAGGGATGACATCCCCCTCCTTGCAACATCACAGTGAATTAGACATCAATGTATACATGTATAGCATGCACTGGTGCTAAACATTGAGTGATTATTAGCAAAAAGTGTTATCAATGGCCACATTATTGAAATGAAGTATGTGCATACACATATATGGCCTGTCCAGAAGGTATCCAGCTATGTAATATGAAAAATAGAGACATTTATTGAAGAAGATACTAGATACGAGAAACATTGTACACAGGACAATGATGCCTCAGTCCCCTTCAAAGTAGGCACCTTGGGACCTCACACAGTTCTCCCGATCACCATCAACTGTCCTGTCATATTTTCCTGAATCTCATCAACAGTCTGAAATTTCTTCCCTTTCAAAGGTTATTTTAGTTGTGGGAAAAGCCAGAAGTTGCAGGGTGTCAAATCTGGGCTGTAGTGGGGCTGAGTTACCTGGGTGATTCGATGTTTCACCAAAACTCTCTGCACAAGACGTGGTGCATGAGTGGGAGTGTTGTTGTGATGAAGCTGCCAGTCACCAGTTGCCCATGGCTTTGGCCTTCTGAATCATCCAAATAGTTTTCATGGAGGAATGTTTAAGCTTAATACAAAATTTGATGTAATTCATTACTCTACTCGCTCAGTCATTGTGAATGCAACTGCCACACAGTACACATGCTCACTCAGTGGTGTCTACTGCCCTCATTGACTAGTACAGTGAAGTAGTCATTGTTCACACATGCGCATTTCAGTCCACTCCCCTTGGCTGCCAGGTTACATCGATGTTGCATAAACCATCCTCGCTATATTACAATGTCTGAATATTTTCCTAGACAGACTTTGCCATACATAAGAAAAAGATAGAGAGAGAAAGAGAGTGAAAGAATTTATTTCATGTGTATTAGAGTAACAATCTTCCATGGAACTAACAGATTTTGCATCCTTTTATAAACAAAATGATATAAAATAGAGTGTCAACCAGAAATATAAAGAAAAATAAAGTAGAATAAAAGGGATAGAGAGTAACATTGGGAGAGTTACTCTTTTATACTATAGGGCAGTTAGGGAAGGTCTCTCTCAGCAAGTGAAATCTGAGCAAACAAGAGGAATAAGTGGAGACAGACTCTGTGGACCTCTGAGAAAAGAAGGTTCCAGGTCAAGGGAATATCAAGGACAAAACCTTTAAATATATTTCTTTATAGTAAATGGATGAATGAATGGACAGACAGATGGATAAATGGATGGATAGGTGTGAAATTGGAGAAATAGAAAAAATATATGGAGGAAAGAAGGCTATCACACAGTGTGAGTATAAACCACTCTGGGCAGTTCTGTTTTGAAGCCTTCTGCGATTTGGAAGGCTGGACCAGTCCTGCTCCACCTCTTCTGTCTCAAATGCAATGAATTTACTAAGTCAGCTAGTCAGTCTTACTGCTGGAAAGGGCAGGTCTTGTTGTTGGAAGTTTCACAGTTTTTACTGTGAAGAATGAGTCGAAATGTCAACCACCAAGAACACACACCTTCATAGATTTCTGATGTGCTTCTCCAAGTGTCTCACAGTTTGAGGTGATAGAGGCTCCTCACCCTCATGTGGCATCCAGCCCTGGAGACTGATGGAGAAAGGCCTGGCCCAACTCTTGACATCTCTGCTCAGTCTTCCCACCACTACCGCCCCTCCAAACCTCAATCTGCTTCCTTAGAAAGCACAGGGTTGCTTGACAGAAAAATATATACCGTAAGCACAACCAAGACAACCACACAACAGCAAAGTAGGGTCTGTAATGAAAACAAAGCTAATTATTGACTTAGCATTTGTTTTTGTTTAAGCATTTAGAAAACACAGACTCACAAGAAAACACTGGAGTGGAAGTTAGGAACATTGGTTTGGGTCCTTAGGCAATTACCTCGCCTCTCTAGTGATCAGTTTCTACACTTATACCTGAAAAGCCTGCATAACACGTGGGGCAGGCTTTAGTGTCTGGCTGTTCTGGGCTCATATCTAAGCTCTACTACCTATTAATTTGGAAATGGGCAAGCCTCTTAACCTCCCAGAGCCTGGGTTCCTTGACTGCAAAGTGAGGAATAATGTCAGTCACCTTGTGGGGGTCACTGTAAGGACTAGAGGGCACTGAGCTGAGTGGGTGCATGGTGAGTGGTAGCTACACATAAAAGAGAAACACCTGTAGCCCCTGCCAGACCCCCCACGCCTTATAATTATGTTTATACCCCAGGAAGCACCCACATGAAATCCTGTACCTGTGGTGGCTGTTAGGGGTGACAGTTACCTTATTTAGGACTCTAAAAGTTTTTTTAAAGGAATAACTCATAATCATAACAATGAACCTTTATAAAACATTTATTATGTGTCAGACACCATTCTAAGTACTTAACAAGTGTTAATTAATGTAACCTTGACATCATTTGCTATAAACTAACCTGCATTTTACAGATGCAGAAACTAATACACAGAGTAATTAACTCACCATAAGACTACATCTGATCAGTGGCAAAGTTGAAGTTCAAATCCAGGAAGGAATCCAGTCTCAAAGTTTATGCTCAAAATTACTGCTATACTGCACCATGACATTGATATTTGTACCCCACTTGATAATCTGTAAAGATGCTTTTCCTGTACTATCCCCTTTGATCCTCCCATCAATGCTACAAATCAAACAGAACAGGAAGTATTTTTCCTGACTTACAAGGAAGAAACTGAGAATCCAAGAGTTTTACTCTTCACTCAATATCACCCACCACCATGAGAAGGACAGAGGGAGTACTCAAACTCAGTTCTGTCTGAAATCAGTCACCAAAGCCATCTTTTTCAGCAAAGTCACACAGACCTCCCTGAAGTCCCAGCTCATCCTTGGCCATGAGCCACTCCAGAGGTCTTAGTGTGACTGAGGTTATTCTGCAGCAAGGACTTTCAAATTTCAGTGTGCATCAGAATCAATCAGGGGCTTGTTAAAACAAGATTGCAAGCCTCCACTCCCATAGCTGCTGATGCAATAGCTCTGGGGTGGGGTCAAAGTGTTTGTATCTCTGTAAATTTGAAAATGATGCTGTGCTGCTGGTGTAAGCACCACATTCTGAGAACCTCTGCTCTTCATCAGACAAGTGTCTACAGGCATTTGGTACAATGCTTCATATTGGTCAAGGCCAGGAGTACACAGTGGCAAGAGAAACCCTTCCCACACAGAGCTGTATGTTCTGATGGTACCTGGAAGGACTCCACCTCCAAGTTTCTCCAGCCTGTGGGTGGCAAAGGCTCCCTCTTAGACCAAACCTAAGTCAGGATCCTCTCGCCCTCTTCTGCACTCAACCCAAAACTTTTGTTCTGTCCATGGCCAATGTAGCCCAGTTTTAGCAAAGAATCCTGCTGGATCAATACAGCAAACATTTCCCACCCTTAATATTCAATCCCATTCCTCATCCCCACCCTCAATATCTTATCTCCCTGACTGGCCTCCAGGAGGAATCCTACTGAAGCCATCTACCATGACTTCCCCTAGCTTTGGTGTTTCCTATTAGTAACTTTTTGAGTATATTTTATTTATTATGCTATTACAGTTATCCCATTTTTTCTCCTCTTTATCCCCCTCAGCCCTCCACACCCCCCCCAACTTCCAGCATTCCCCCACTTAGTTCATGCCCATGGG